>SNQJ01S0151203.1:0-10448 GCA_010110895.2 Picea sitchensis
CTTCTTGGTGCTTTGTTTTCACTAATAGATCAGCCTCAAACATTGGTGACATGAGTCTTATGGTTCTTTTTGTTTCTATGTCCCTATGCTCATGAATTTAGTTTTTATTGCATCTCTTAGTTTAATTCTTAATTGTATCTTTTATTTTCTTTCCCTAACTCTTTTCCTTGCAGGTGTCCTACTCAGCAGACCCAACTGAGCTTGCAAGCACCTCCATTTTGCTCACCAAGGTGACAAAAGAGGGGCAACAAGAGTATTTGAAGAAAACGTTTGATGGGCGATATTTTATTACTTTTTTGGTCTTGTCAAACTACTTTAAGAAAAAGGAACTAAGAGAGTTCTCTTTTAAGTGTTTTTCCAGACTCTATAAACATGAAAAACCTTCGAGTTTTCTATATTTGGACTCGTTAAAAAAACATCGACAGACCTATACAGGACTGAACCAATCCTTCTTAGGGTTCGTTAAATATACTCCGAGGGACTCGTCCGAAGGATGATATTAAATTGACAATCATATGTTATCCTCCTTAAGCTTGCGTAAAAATAAAGAGGCACTCGCCAGAAATGGTGGGGAAATTTTTGGAAAGGAATGTGTCTTTGTATCTGTATTAATGGCAGTAAATGTCACTTTTGAACATGACACCCCTCTTCATCATTCAAATCTAGGTTGGGTAATCGGTTTTTCTCTTGTCTGACCTTCTGCAAGTTTACATCTTGGGTTGTCTTTGACTCAATACTGCCAAGATCATTATCAGTTCATTCATATGTCCAAGAGAAGTTCAATTGAAACCTTCTATCAAGTTGGTCATCTGCAATTGTCAATTTTTTTCCATGTTAGCCTTCCCTATGTTAGTCCCAAGTCACATATGTATTTTTCTCTACCCTAAATCTGTTACTTATTTTGTGTCATTGATGGGGGATACATCAAGGCCCTCATGTGACGAGTCTTTTCATGTAGACTTCAGCTCATTATCCAAGAAAAAGACTTAGAAATTATTTAGTACCTTAGAACCTGCATGCCTCAACGGAAGGTTTCTTCACTTTCGACAGTGGATCCACATCATTGATCCCTGATCAAGAGATTATGTCAAGTGTTTGACTTCAACCCATTTATTCACACTTGTTAGAGTGTACTAGAGTACCCGGGGATTCATTGAAATCAATGGTGATTTCTCTCGCACTTGTTAACAGTTTTCATTAATGACTGGTAATCAAGTGGTTTCTATTCATGTTCGACTTGAACATCTATAATCACGTGACTAGAATCATACTAACAGATGATGGATTGAAGACCCTAAAATTTACCATTTTTGGTCCAGGTTGCAAAGGCATATTTGTGATTTGTTTTGACACATATATCCACTTTTTATATCTCGTGGCTATGTTCATACTTGAGTTTTTGATGCATGGATCCACAATGTATTCCTAGTAGCTATGCAGAATCTTGTTGACATGGATCCACGTTGTATAATTGGTGGCCATGACCTACATTTATGATTTCAATCATTTACAGTCTAAAGAGGGGAATGCCTACTTCAGACATGGTGTGATATTGTACAGATTCTTGAATGTTTGCAGGTTCCTGATTGGTGCGCCCCTAGTTCTTGACACATACACGCTTATTTTACAAAGTATTTTGGCTATCTCGAGTTCCAGCCTCATGCTTTGGGGGGAATTATGTTACACATTATTTTGGTCACCCTGATGATCTGATGACGATTACATAAACATGTGTTCAGGTTCCCAATATAATCTTTTGCCTGAGAAAAGAAACCTCTTTCCACCCTTGCAAGATGAATTTTTGGAAGGCCACCGCGGGCTGCTCCCTTTACATAGTGTGGAAATCCCTAATTTATGCATGCTGCACTATAGCCAACCCCTGGTATTTTCGCAGGCTTCTATATAGGTAGGTCACGGTGGCGATTTAAAACTAAAAGAGGAAGGAAGTTCTAGCAGTTTCTAGAAATGGAATCTTCTAGAAATATGAGGTGGCATATGTAGGGTTATTATCCTACTGACTTCTCTGATTTGATGGGATCATCCTAATCTCTTTAACCACTTCATATTCTCCTATATAATGATAGGATTCTCATGGAAAAGGTTAGAGGTACAAGCATAAAGAAGCATAGAGACTGAACAGAGAATAGGCTAAATACTGTGTGAAGAATCCTATTTCAAGTGATTCTTGAGGTCTCCATTCATCCATCAAGATTTTGAGAGTAATATTCATGCAAATGTTGGAATAGATGTATGTGTGTATCAGAACAAAGGGCCACCGAAAGGGAACTTGCGACATCAAGGAAATGCGGTTGTATCTTCTACCTTTCATTAATATAATACAGTGGCACATCTCTTTCCCATAAAATGATAGATATTTTATTAAATGACTCCTTGATCACATGTTTAGGTTGTCATTGAATTTCACTATTGTTTCTTTCATGTTGGTTGATTTGTGCTATTGCAGATCTGATCTCATAGGAACATAAAAGTAAGGCAGGATCAAAAAAGACATAAAGAAGCGATTCATAAGGTATGCTATCTATTCCTTATTTGGTATTTAAAATCAATGATTGAAACTTAGGGAAAGCATCATGTTCCATCTTGTTTTGTTCTAGATCCAGGTGGATCTAGGGGGATTATTTCATGTCCGCATCTACTGATTTACCCATTAACACCTACCCTCCAACTATTTTCCAAGCAACTTGCACCCTCACCAACCAAGCCATCTTGCACTGGGGCACTCGTTTCTGTATCTGCACAGTTATACCAACTTATTATTTATTCCTTTGGTAATTGTACAAAGCCTTTTTTTCCCACATTTACATATATTTCTATTGTCACCTTTAGCAACCTTCCTTTTTCGGCAAAGCGACCCTTATTTCCCTTGGTTGGGGAATTTTTCACCTCCTACCCTTGTTGACATCATCCATAAAACCTGAGTATCTTGCAGTCCATACACCTCTGATCTCTATGTTTATCCATCCTGTCACGCCTCTGGCACAATTTACCCATGCCTAGTCATACCCCTGACACTAGATTCAGTTTCACAGGTCGTTGCCACTCATACTTTACATATATCCCCAACCAAGGGAAGTCTTGAGTCTCACCACTTCTTGAATTCTTGAGTCTCTCCAGTATATTTCATGAAGCCCTTCGCTTCTTGAAGTCATGTCTCCCTCTCTGTCGAAATCAACACAGTTCCCAGAAGGGCGACAATATATTGACTCTCATTACCTCCACAATGAGGAGTCTTGAATGACACAGAGAGAATCATCATTTATCTCTACTGTCATTGACCCCCACGACATTCAAATTCAACACTTTCTCATGTTGTGGTGGGTCTTACTTTGCGACTATTGCAGTTGTTTTTATATTTTCTGAAGACCTCTAAAAATTATTGGGCCATCAATGTCTGTGACTCCTAGACACTTCTCATAGGTGTCATCACCTCTTTTCAGAGTTTGTTCACCATCAGAATTGTGCTCTTCCATTATCAACTTTCCCCCGAGGGCACTGCAGTCATCTACACCAACACACAATTTTAGTTACTGTCTCATACATTTTCTGAGTTACATGACACAAGCATGGGGCATACCCACCTCGTTTGTACACAGTTTTATTTTTCCACACCTTGTGAAGGGTTTGGGTCCTACAGGTTACCCTATCTCTCCAATGGGTCTCTCTTCCAACTCCCCTCAACACTCATTCTTACACAATTACTCTCAACAGAAGAAACATTGATATATTTCGGCTATATGTATGCTCCTAACCTCATACATCAGGGGGAATCTATTATCACTGAAATTTCATCTGCAAATGGTTACAAGAATCTAGCATCTCAAAACACCTATTAGTTCATCCATGGACCAAACAATGCATTTCCAAAGGGCCCAAAACTATACAACCAGTTATAAAATCAGCATGCACTCAGAATACATAGGAAGTGTGCGCACATGCTCCAGTCGAAAACAACGAAAAAGAGCACATGCACCCGATGCGAGACTGTGGATGAAAAAAACCACGCACACCTCAAAACAGTGCATTTATGATTTTGGTCAGCCTCCCACCCACTTTTGGTTCAGCTCCCAAGTTGATTTGACCCTCAAATCTGAACTGAATCCGAGTGGGGGGCTGGTCAAAGACCTAGAGGTGACCTAAATGGCTCCTTGTTCACACTAAAGACTGGTTGAATAAATGCCTCAAAGATTTTCTATAAAAAGAGGCCATGGGTGGACTATATTTCCAAGAATATATTTATATTGTTATGCTACCTATATTCTCTTGTAGGGAGCCTCTTTCCTCATTGGAGTATACAAGCATCATTTCATTAAGCTATTCACATCACCTCTTGAGTGAATGAGCTTTGGATTTCTTCACCATTTCCCTGTAGTTTTCTATTTGTAAGAAGAGCTCAATCATTTGGGGTTCAAGATCCCTCCCTTGGAGGAAGAGGGGACCCATAAGTCTCCCTTTCTATTTGGTGTTTTCCCACTAATACAATCTATCTATTGGTGGCATGAATGTTTTTTTTATTTTCTATTCTAATCTCCTTATGCACTCTAGTTTGGTTTCTTTTATTGTTTTTAGTTTAGTTATTTGTTTATTTCTTATGCTTGATGTTTCTAACTCTTGCATTAACTTCTGTTCTGTCTAGCTAACCCAACTGGACTTGTAAGTTTCCTTTTTTTGCTCATTTAGGTGACAGAAAATATACAACAGTGTACATAGCCCATGTTGGGTGAGCCACATTAAAATTATGTGTTGTGACATGTTATGATTTTTAATGTTATTGTGCAATGATGATAATTCTTAAATTTGATGATGAATGTGTTAGTCATATATGATGTTATAATGTGGCGCACTGAAGTATCTAGTATATGAATGAACGTTAAGTGGGAGAATGTTGCGCATATAATATTTTTATTGTTAAGTAACAGTTAAGTAATGAGAATTGTGCACATGAGTGAAAAAGTACAAAGAACATGAAGAATGCCTCACTTCCCCTCATCATTGCAGAACCTTGGTTCTTGCAGCCCCTCTAGTTTCCTCAGGTGAGACTTCACTTTCTCTCGAGGTGATGTTGAAAGGGTTGGTGTCTAAGGGTTTAGTTGGTATATATTTGGTATATAGATGATTAAATGTGTGCCAACAAATGGTTCCATTGTTGAGACAATGAACTGTAATTGAGGGGAATTTTTTGGAGGTGGAATAGGAAATAAATTGAAGAATGACTAGAAAGGAAGCAATCAAACTTTTCCATAGAATAGAATATAAACTCTCGGATCAATGATGAGAAGTGGTTACAAAGGTATGTTTTCACAGATCTACATGAAATTTTCTTTGGTGAATTTTTTATTATTTTGAATGAATGGTTAGAAAGGCTAGTGAAGAACGTTGGGAGATATAGAGTTGAAGCTCCGAGAAAATGGACTCCTTAAATAATCAGACAACTTAATAAAATAATTAATAAGGTTTCTCACGTGATTGATTCTTGGTTGAATAATATACTGGGGGGTTACATTATAGAGTTTGCAATAGATTGTACCCAGTCTTATAGTGTCGCAGAGAGGGAATTTTTCAAGGGTCCACGCTGAAGGTATTTGAGTGCGTTGTCTACTTGGATAAAGATGTTACTATGCAATAAAAATGTCATGAACATAGATTCATACAATGTTATTGAAATATTCTCATTTGGATAGGTGAACTTTCCCTTGGACTACTGACCTGTATACCAAGACATAAACAATCATTTGGACACTACCATTCCTATAAACTCATTTTTCTTATCGAAAAAGAGAGGAGAAGGTAAAGTAGGATGTAATCTATTTATTAAGTTTGTCCTAAATTCTCCTATTCGCGAGATCAATCCATTTTTGGGTGAAAATCAATACCTGCAATGAAAAACAAGAAACAAGTGACTTCCTTCTACTCCAATGGATTAGGAAAAGCAAATTCATCTATGTAAATAAAATTAAACATAGACAAGCACATGAAACCACATACTTAAAGGAAATAGGCAAAGTCTATTAGATGAGAACTTCAAGAAGAAACTTACAATCTTCATATGATGTTGCAACAACCCCTCCAATTCCTCCTCATCCAACCTTGCTTGAAAGATCTACAATCAAAATAACAACCTCTCCAAGTCCTCCTCATCCAACCCTTGCTAATTTTTTCCTCCTTGTTTACCATGGGAATGCCTCCATTTATAGGCTTTGAGAGGCTAAACTACCTTGGGTATATATGGAATTAGTTTAGGATATGGCTCCAATAGTTGTGATATCTCCCTTATATGCAGCCCTAGAGTTAGATTCGAGCCAAACCAACTCGATCCATCCATAGTTGTCTTTAGAAGAAAATGGGATTTCTTCCAAGATTTTCTCAACCAACTCAATGCTCCCTTAGAATGAGAAACATAGCACTACAATGTTGTTGGGTTGTGAAAAATGTACAAATATCCTTCTTATTCTCATGGTTTATGATATAATCTTAATTGACTTTTTTGTTAATTAGGAATAATTAGGATAGAAAATGATTAAAATGTCTTTTAGAAATATTATTGAGTAATGATAGATAAATTTTGATGTTCGGTTGGAATTGTTTGATTTTAACACAAGAATGGATAAATATTTTCAAACCCAAGATAGTTAAGGATATTTTGAGGATACAAAGACTATTGAAGGTTGAAGAGATGAGGCGCAAAGAAGTTTGGAGGAAGATTGATTCCATATTTTTTAAACTTTATAAATACTAAAAGTGATACCGAGGATCTCTTGATCCCCAGGATAGCTTAATTTACCCGTATTATTGTAATATATAGAGGGTAATGAATCCTAAAATTTATCATCACAGAATTATTATCTGAAAACCATCAGAATTCGAAATTGCTCTGCACAAGCAGTTTTTGTAGATGTTGCACTAGTTATGGAGTTAATAGAATCTTTGATTGTTTTCATCATTTTTGCATACTAAGTTTCTAGCAGTAGTTCTTCTGAGGACCAAGGGCCCAGTCTGAAGGAGTTAATGTCTCAATATGTAATTGTATCAGTTTGATTTCTTTTGTGATTTAAATCTCTTTCGTAATAGTTAAGATAAATGCATGAATGTGTTAATGATTTTATGTTGTTTGCTATAGTAGATAGGTGTTTCATTTGAATGATATCGATTGTTGTTCCAGCTTCCATCACAATAGTTTACTGCTTGACAGTTCCTCTCATTATCATATGTGTTGTTCCTTTCTCTTAAATTAGAATTTGTTGTTCCTTTCGCTTAAATTAGCATTGGTTGTTCCTTTCACTCAAATTAGTATTTGTTGTTCCTTTCGGTTGGATTACAATCGCTTTTCCTTTTGGTTAAGTATAGTCACTGTTCCTTTTCATAGATATAGTAATTCATTGTTTCTTTTCACATGTTAGATAATCGCCAATAGATCAGTTTATCAAGCTTTCCATAGATTTAATTAGTGTTTCTCAATTAGATCAATTCAACAATTTAATTTATGCCTTTGAATTCACAACATGTTGTAGATTATATTTCAATTCTGTTAAGGTCTTAGTTTTAGAATTTTAATGGATGTGTGAGGAACTTGATTGTTGATAAACTTATATTTTCTTTAACTACATGATTTTAGCCTCTACAACTATATGCATAGACTTTGCTGACATTCTTGAGATAAAAAGATGAATCCTTGGGTTGATAAATTAATGTTAACTAAGGTTGTTTTTAGGACATCTTTAGAGCCCAACATTTTGGCACCATTGTCAGGGAGAGTGTCAAAGGTAGCATAGTGTGTATCTATGGAGGACGATGTATTGAAGATGAAAGGTAAGGACCTACACAGGCAATAAGTAAAATGTTTATGCCAGCGCCTACCTATAGCTAATATATAGAGGTTATATAGGTGTTTAGAATTTTTGTGTGAAGTGTGTATGACTAAGAAGAAAGAACCTGAAAAACCAAAACCCCCACCAAAAAATACAAAAATCTAGGGCTTGGTGGTCCCCAGAAGAAGCAATTTCATAGATGGCATCATCCAAAAAGTTGACTCTCAAGCTTCGGTTGGACCTAGGAGAGGTTCTACCCAAATCCCTCAAGCAAAAGTTTCACCAACTACAGTCCATGCTGAGGTTCATAGCAGAACTGAAGGAACTAAACAAAGGTTTCAAGATATAGATCTCCAACCTCTCAGCCCTTTAGACGAGGGAAACTCTTGTAATATGGAGGAAGAAGAAGGGGAAACTAGAGGGGTTGCTAAGGCAAACCCATCACCACCACCTGATCCTGGATCTCCTGTAATAAGAGAAGGCATACTTGAAATTCCAGATAGAGGTAGTGAAATCATATTCCCTAGGGGATCCAATAATCAATCTCCCAGAGTAGAACACCCAGACCAAGAAATTTTTTAAAATTGTGGCATATCTTTGACCAAATGGCACAACCAAATCCACCACGAACCTAGACTTCCACTTTGGAATATTCGATAGTTGATCTAGTTGCCAATTCCCCTATGAAAGCGATCCCCTTACACAATTTTCCAACTTTTCATGGATTAATTTTAGAAAACTCAGATGCATTCTTATTCAAATTTGATGTCCTATGTAGGGGTTATGACTACACCTCTGAACCCCAAAAACTAAAGTTGTTCCCTTCCACTTTGAAAGGGGCATCCCTGCGCTGGTTTATGGGATTGGGAGGCATAATGATAAACTCATGGGATGAAATGAAACAATCCTTCTTAACAAAATATCAGGATTATTGTAGAACCAGGGATCTAAAAGATGAAATCTTTCAAATGACTGCAAAGGAGAATGAGACATTAGAAGAATATGTTGAAAGGTTCCAATATAATTTTCAAATATCGCCTTATGGTACATTACTAGGTGAGGTGCTCAAAGCCACTTTGATAAAAGGGATGAAGGATGAATGGGTAGAAACATTGTATTTAATGGGGAAGGGTGATATTTATCAAGAAACCTATGATAACATTGTTCAATTCTGTATCAGGTGCTCACATGGAAGTACACGTACCAGATCAGGGATGCAGACTCCTCTCAACAGAAATAGCAATATTACCAGCAGAGGATTTACTCGAGAAGAAGTCGTTTATCTCTAAGAAAATTTCAAAACCGACATCTTGAGCACTATGACTACACAATTGGATGTTTTGCAGGGTAAGCAAAAACAAGCAGAAGCAGAATAGACTTTGGCCATATTTTTCCACCAATGCAGAAAAAAACATGGTCCGAGGGAATATCCTTTGGATGTGGTTCAGGTGTGTGCTATATGTGCTAAATACCATGTAGCAGATCAATTCCCATCGCTCCTAGGATTAAAATTTGTCTTCAAAGAGGTAGAAGAGGAAACATAACCAATATATCTGATAGCCCAACGTCACCAATGGTAGGATCATCCCCAAGGTACACTACAAGATCCTTCCTCTTTATTTTTCAGGAAGTATGATCAACAACAAAATTTTGAAAACACATGGCATGGTCAATAATTTTCTAACCCCACCTGGAATCCCCAACAATATCTAGCTGCAAACCCCCCTTGGCTAAATCAACCAACTGAAAACCCTCCTTAGCTAAATCAGCCAGCCGCGAATCCTACCTGGCCCAACTCGCAATATCCTAGCTCATATTGGCAGAATCCAAACAACAGCCCTTATCCTTCACAGTGGCCCAACACAGCTACCCAAAAATTCAATTGGAACCAAAATTGGCAGTGCCCCATGGGAATGACAAATCAACCCATGGCGATGGCCCCTTAAACTCAACCCACTTTGCAAGCTCTGCTCCAATTATCCTAGAATCCTCAACCACAATTACACCCTCAACTACCAACTCAACCCCACCCAAATCCAAATAATAGACCATCCTAGATTATGCAGAGTATTGAGAATGTGGATGGGGAAATCAACTCCATAGGGTGCAACGAACTTCGGTTGAGGTCAGGGCACACAATTTCTCATGAAGAAAGTAACATTCACCAAAAGCAGGAGAATGAAAATAATGTACAACCAACAATAATGCCTTCGATTGTGGTCATAATGGAAGAAACATAGCAGGAGGGAAACACAATCGAAAAACATAATCCTGATAAGGATGTAACCCCCCCTCCCCCATTCCTTGAAATACTGATGATAGCAAAACCACCCGTGTATTCTAACTTAAACATCATAGGGGAACTAAGGAATTTATATGTTAAGATTCCACTTCTGCAGGATCTACAAGACATCCCAATTTATATAAAGACAATTAAGGAATTTTGTGGGAAGAAGCCTGTTGTAATATCCCTCGACCGAACCCAAATGTAAATATAATCCAAGTATATTTAAGCTACTGAGCTGTTTATACATCATTTTTGTAATACACCTTTCATGGCATGGTGCGTGCATATACTGCGTAATAAAGGGATGTAATGTGCACATTTCTTAATACCGCGTGCAA
>SNQJ01S0151203.1:15574-26091 GCA_010110895.2 Picea sitchensis
GTAGGATTTTGAATAAGGGCCATTTGGCAATGCCTGTATTCAATGATCATAGGACATTGATATGTGAAATGATCAAGTGATTCTCATAAATAGCAAGGAAATCTCATACGTTCATTGATGGAGGTTGCGACATAGTGGATGTCAGTGACATGAGGTTGAGATGATGCGTATGGAAGGGGTTCTTACTGAAATCTATGGAAGAATGTCATTAGCGTCTACCAAAATTGAGGTAATGCCGGGAAATGGTGGGTGTAATGGCCATATGCTAAACAGATGACACATGAGAATTTGGTTCACAGTCCTTTGCTACCTATATTAGGGGATGCAACGATAATACTGAAGGAAGTGATGAGTGGTGTCATTGCTTGAGGGAGTTGAATTAAATTGCATATCTCAGGAAGAGACGGGCATTTATTGGTGGGGTGTCTGTATTTCTTACATAGTGCTCAAGGAGGATGAACTCATGGGGGGAGTGGAGCAGTGGGATCTTTCTTCTTCCTTATTCCCCCCACTACAGTAGTGGTGCTAGCGAGTGGGGGTGAGGGTGGTGTGGTTGGAGTATGTATTGGAATATGCATCAGGATTCCTTCTATTTTGGGAGGGAGGGATGGTTGAGGGACCATCGGTGGATGTAGATACCATACTGGAATTACTAGCACCATATTGGGAAGGGTAAGCATTGCAGCTACTTGGAAAGCTTGTACGCCCGGTGGGGGGTAAAAGAAGGGGATTTAAGTTATGCCTTGGGGGACTATCTCCCAAACCGAGATGTGGCCCTGGGCGAGGGTGAAATCAGGAACAGGGGGAGATGAAGAGTCCTTAAGGGATTCCTAAGGAAGGAGTTCTACGATGAGTGGGGTGTCAGATAGTAAGGAAGCTTCTGTGGGAGGAAGGGTATCTCCGATTTCTGTTCCTTTCGATGAGATGACACATACTTGTGTTGAGGGATGTATGAGCAGTGGTGCTCCATGGTATGTCCCTAGTAAGGATGGGTCTTTGAAAATTCTGGGACCCATATTGATGAGTGGGTAGGCATCGAGATTAGTGTGGACAAAAGGTAGGATATTATCAATGTTGGAGGAAGGGTTGGGCTCGTAATGTGACACTTCATCGATAGTGACGATCTTCCCATTGTGGGGGAACATCATTGTGAGAAACACAAAAGAGGCCACAAAATTCATTGCGTACATGTAGCTACATCCGAAAACGATGTTGTAATCGAGCGGAGCATTGATAACTCCAATGTCAATGAGGATAGTCTTGTCCCCTAGTTCATTGGGGACATTTGGAAAGAGCCCTTCAGGAGAGGATGGGCATCCATCATAAGATCTGAGAGTGATGGAAGATGGTATAAGCTAGGGGGAGCTAAGTTTCTGCCATATGGTTTTGGACATGATGCATGTGGATTCACCTTCATCATTGATGCAGTGATGAACTGTAATGTTCCTAATTTTAACCGGTATTTGGAAAGTGGCCAAAGCAGGGAGACGGGGTTCCCCACTATCAATATCAAATGTGATGAGTCGAGTATCAACAGGGTTGACTGCCCCCATGGTGAAGAGTAATGACTTTCGTTGAGTAGGAAAGGTTTGAAGTACTTCTAAAATTGACATGGCAGTAGGATATTGTGCCAAGTCATCAACCAAACTATAATTGTGAGTCACCCTAGCTTGAGGATTGTTGGCATTCTGGTGTAATGGAATGCAAGAAATATGAAGGGGTGTTTCAGTATTAAAGAGAGGAATCATAAAAGGTGGTCCTATTGTGACTGGGAATTCTTTCGAGGTAGTGGGAACGAAGTCAGGGGTTGCACTGTATTGACAGATGCACGTTTGTAGAAGAACTTCTTCCTCGTTAGTGAGGAAGATAGTGCGATCGGTAGGAGTGTTAGGGTTTGGATATTGTCCCATCTGTGGTGGGGAAGGATGTCATTCATGTTGGGTGTTCATCACCCCTTGGTGTGGAATGAGGTTTTGCAACACAGTTGGGGGTGGTTGTTGCACATATTGTTGAGGGGTCAGTGGAGGGGCAGGTGGTGTTGAGGGGCATGGTCAATATTCAGATTATTTCATCCATTTGAAGTCGAAATTTTGAGGGAAATGGTGAGTATAATGTCCATACTCACCATAAAGGGCACAAGGGAAGTTTGTCCAAATATTGTTGTTATTTCCCCCTTGGGGGTTCTAGTTCCCCTGATTCTAGTTTCCCCTGATAGGTTGGTTTTGTTGGGGGTGGTTCTGGTTCCATCTTGATCCTGGATTATTATTGTTTCTGTTTTTTCCTTTATTTTTGGCATTATTAGACTGATGGGTCAGATTTTCCATATTCATTTGTTCAAAATCTTGATATTGTTGAATGGGAGAGGGTTGAACAAAGTTAACCCCAACATGTGGGTGTCCTTGTGGTGGAGCCATGGACTGTGGAGGGCCAGGAAATGCAAAGTATAGATTATTTGTTGGAAATTGTCAGTAGGGTATATAGGAAGGCGTAGTGCTTTCACTAGTGCTTAGAGTGTAAGCTAAGGTAGAGGGGGTACCAGAACTTGGTTGGATAGGGTAACAAGGTATGGTTGTTGATAAGGGGGAGGAGGATAATAAGGAGGTCATCCATATACTGATGGATATTGAGGTGTTCCATACATAGGTGGTTGTTGGAGGTGTGTATTGTGGTGTGTAGTGGTACCAATCAATCCATCTGTTGAGTGAKATATCTTAGGYTTGTCCTGGCCGAAGGGCATGAATCTTGGGGAATCAAGTAGTACCRTATATAAGTATCCTGACTTTGAATAAATGAGTTTGAACTGTTGAGCCTTGCCGATGGATTGTTCTTTAGACTGGGGGAAGATGGTGGCCACATCCTTGKCAAGGAGGGAAACAAGTGATTTGAGAAACCAATTGAGGGATTTTTGCTTGGTGGCTTCAGCTTTTCATAGACTATGCCCCCGACACCATTCATGGATGTGGTCAATGATGTGTGTAGCAGAGGTTTGTTTAAACTCTWAGAGTAGTTCTAGACCATTTTCATGAAGGATTGGTATTTGAAATAAGGTAAAACATGCTTTAGCCAAAGATTCAAAGGTCACGTGGGACCTAGATTTTTCTTCTACATACCACTTGGATGATGGGCCTATGAGCGTGCGTTGAAATAAACTCAATTGGACGGAGTCATCCATGATTTTGTTTGAAGAGCATCATAAATGGAATTTCATGATATGGTTGGTTGGGTCATCTCCTGCTTTTCCTTCAAACTTGGGGATGTCTGAAGCGAGTTTGGTAGGCATTGTAGGCCATGTGGGGTCGTGCAATATAGGATCATTGGTGAGTTTAGTTAGATATGATATGTTGAGGGAAGCCCAAGTATGGCATATGGGATGGTGGTGGAGGATTAACTCTAGCCATGGTGTGAGTGTTTTGGGTACATGACCCTTGAGGGGGGTTAGGTGGGGTTGTACTTCCTCCTGGGGAAGAAGTGTGGCCCCCACCTCCTTGTAAATGAAAGTGAGTGGATGTTTGACCTTGGGAAGTGGACCCAAGTAAAATTGAACCAAGCAAAGAATATCCCAAGATGGTAGGACTCATAGGGGTGTGAGAAGGTGGAGCCAATGAGTTGGCAAGACTAGGAACTCCCTCTAGAATGGGAGGGAGGTTTAGCAAGCATATGGAATGATGGGGATTTTGTGGGTCCCCTATGATGTCTAACTAGAAAAGTGGATGTGTGCAAATGGTGATGAGATAAATAAATGAACAAGAGTCTTTGATATGATTTTTGGACCTTCACAATATATCTCACAATCGCATGTAATCACAAGAGAATCATACATAAATCAATTCATAAAGAAGCATACACGTGGGTAGGTATATTTTGTCTGAAAGGGAGAACAAAGAAAACAAATGCTCGTGTCCTAAAAAGATGTAACATCCTTCCTCTCAAAATAGCACTGGACCTTCCAATAGCACTCAACAATGGGGTTTGAAGCCACTGGAAGAGGAACTAGTGAAGGATGAAACAATTAGTTATAATGAGGGGTAGAGGGGACATATCCTAAAAGCACTAGTGATATTTCCCAATAGCCACACAAAATATGATCAATGTGCAATTGTAGCCCACAATTGCCACCTGGGTAGATGTTCTAAAATTTGGTCACTAGGTACCTCGGTCAAAGTGAAACATTTAGATTTTTGGCCTAAGAAATGGGTCATGAGCTAGATCCCATCCAAAAGGTGGGTGCCTTAAGGGGGGACACATAGAAAAATTGTACCTCGGCCTTCGACCCTTCACAGGTATCTCCCTGCCTTATGGTGTTAGGAACACTTGACTTGGAGGATTTTAAAGTTCCCTATTTGACAACTTCTACTATTTGAAGATGTGAGAACCAAATAACGGGGAGTTATTTGGATGCCTATCCCCAAGATCCTACCTAGACTAAAACATTTCTTTTGGCACCTCCTGTGGAGGAAAACTTAGTGAGTTTTTAGAAAAAATTTAGATGTGGTTGTTTGAGATATTGGGGGTGTGAACCAATCTCGTGGAATTTAAGTGAGAGTGGATAGTTTTGTCGAGAAAAGGGTGGGGCATTTCAGGATCCATTTGGAGGAAATTTACTTCAACCTCCACGATTCTAGATGAAACTATGTGAGTGAGTAGTGACTTTGTGTGCGAACAAGTGAAAGTGTGCGGATTTTTTTTTTAATAAGTTAGGTGTCATCTTGCTGCATGTGGACTTTGTGTGGTCCTTACAAGTCTTGATTACCTAATTTACTAAATGTCATTGGTACAACCTTGCGGAACTTTAAATTCCCTAGAGAACTAACATGTGGACATATGGGTCCTTACCAATCCTTTAAATCCCTAGTGTGATTTAATCTAAGAAATATTCAACAACTATCCTAGATTGTGGACATGTGGGCATATATGGGCCCGTTACAAAACCTTTAAACTTCCCTAGTGATGTAATCTAAGAAAGTAGATTCAAAGTTATCCTATCTTTTTAGCAAGTGGGCATGTATGGGCCCTTACAAATTTAAGATGTGTTTTGAAAGAGAAACTAAGAGGAGTCCCGAGGGGGGATATTTTACTCTCCTAAAGATTTTGTCTTTTAAGGGAGATAAAATTTTCCCTCAATTGTTTTTTCTGATTCTCAAGATCGCTCTATGCCGTGAGAGAAGAGCATACTCAAAGATTGACGTTCAATTTCTGGTCCCAATGCAAGTGGTTCTATGTGTGATATAGAATGATTCCAACTTATCTTTTGTCAAAGCAAGCCATCCATGTGGCAAAATGAAAGAAAAAAGCGGATAAATATGGATTTTAACCCCCCTAAGTGCCTATGTTTTGACTAACCCTTCATGTGGAGAGGAAATATAAGTGTGGTGCATATTACAATTTGTATAGAATCAAACTTAAGAAGGCTATGGGCCTTCAACAGATCACAAAAATACTTACAATGTATGATTTTCTGGACAAATGCATAGGTTGCAAAGTAGACAGATGCGCATTTGGCACCAATGCGCAAATCAAAAACCAATTTTTGATGCAGGTGTGTAGAATGTGTTGAGTAACATAGTGAGTTTGGCACACGTGATCAGAAGACATGCCTATGGGTTAAAAAACCCGTGCACTTTCCGTTACACGGTCGAGAAGAAAAATTTGGATGAAATTCTGTCAACTCAACTCCGAATTTATCTTTTTCCAGGTAGGCATGGGCCGATTATGGTTCCTTCAAGTTAATTAAACAAAAAATAAGCACTCAAACAACTTAAATGGGGAGGAAATGGATACATATTCCCTATTGGAGTCACCAATTTGTTGCGTCCCTTTCGTGACCTAAATGAAAAAAATAAGGACGCTTACAAGTCCATTTGGGTTAGACGGACAAGACAATAGTGAATGAAAGAGTTAGAAACATCAATCATATGAAATAAACAAAGAACTAAAATAATAACAATAAAATAAACTAAACTATAGTGCACAAGGGAAATAGAACAAAAAATAAACAACATGCATGCCACCAATGGATAAGTTGTATTAGTGGGAAAACACCAAAGATAAAGGGAGACATATGGGTCCCCTCTTCCTCCAAGGGAGGTCTCTTGAATCCCCAATGATTGAGCTCTTCTTACAAGTAGAAAACTAGAAGGAAATGGTGAAGAAATCCAAAGCTCATTCACTCAAGGGGTGATGTGAATGGACAAATGAAGTGGTGCTTGTATGCTCTAGTGAGGAAAGAGGTTCCTCTAAGAGAATATAGGCAATATAACAATACAAATGAATTCTTGAAAATATAGTGCACCCATGGCCTCTTTTTATATCATAGCTTTGAGGCATTATTCAACCAGTCTTTAGTGTGAACAAGGGGCTCTTTAGGGCACCCTTAGGTCTTTGACCAACCCCCCAATCAGATTCAACTTAGATTTGGGTGTTAAATTGACTTGGGAGATGAACTAGAAGTGGGTGGAAGGCCAACCAAAATCATAAATGTGTCGTTCTAAGGTATGCGCAGATTTTTGCGTCCATAGTCGTGCATCAGGTGCATGTGCAATTTTCAGGAGTTCTTCTACTGTCGCACGTGTGCGTGCTTCCTTTGTATCCTTAGTGCATGCTGATTTTATAACCAGTTGTATAGTTTTTTTCCCTTTGGAAATGCATTTTTTGTGCCATCGATGACCTAATGGGTGTTTGGAGATGTTGGATTCTTGTAACCATTTGCGGATGAAATTCCAATGACAACAATATGGTTAATGATGATCTAACTATAGAAGCATAAGTAAAATGATGATGATGTTGAGGAAGAAAGAGGAATGGGTATGGTGACCATTTTTTGAAGAGGGACAACATGTGCAACTCTCTAGTTATGAAGGGAACTAAGAAACAATTTTTTTTCTGGGTACAAGAATTACTAGGTAGCATTTTTATGATCAAGATGATAAATGAAGATACAGTAATATGGGTGATTGAGTGAGAAATCACAACAACCTCCCTTTCTTTATGGATAGAAAACTAATCTTCCAGAATTCTCGTGGGAGGAGGAGAGTGACCTCCATCCCTGGTGGTTACTAAATACAAGGAAACATTCTGGGTGTAATGGTTGGGGTTGATCTACATGTACATCCTATATATTCTTTTTTTTTGATGAGGATAGATAGAAACAACTGGAACCTCTACGAAAATTTTAAAAAAAGGAGATGGACTTTCTTCCCAAGACTAATTATGATCTAAATATGCTCTGGAGTTAAGTATTAAAATAATTAGTAAGTAACAAACTTCAAAATTGTATTTGGGATTTAAGGAAATAGTCCAAATGTCAATAGACATTAAAATTCATGATAAATGACTTAAAATGGTTAATGAAATATTGATCTTGAATGTGGTAAAGGAAGTGTTGGGGAACTTCTAGATGACCAATGGGTCATGCTGATATCCAAAGGTGGATGGTATCCAAAAATGGTTTGAGGCATGAAAAAGAAGCTCAATAAGTTGTCTTCTTTCCTTGGGCACTATTGGAATTGCCCAGATGGTATTTATGGATTGTTGAATAGCTTTATATTAGTTGAAGAAAAAATTCCTCATTGATGGTTGTTGTCGTATGGAAAGGGGGACATAGTTATTATTATGTTTTTTAAACTTGCCATGTGCATATCATGTGAATGATTGTAAGATCGCAACAGAGAGGGAAGATTGATGTTGCATATATATATATATGAGAATTGTCATAAGAATGGAAACAAGATCCTTGGTAGGAGGATCTGGAGGTTTGATATGTCCATGTGTATGAATAACATGGAAAAGGTGCAAGCAATGAGCTTGCATGATGAATGTTTGGCTATGTTTGTATAATCTTGACTGCATGGATTTAATGCATTGTGAGGTTTCTTCATATGAAGACTAATATTAAGACAAAATAGATATGAATGAATGATATTAAATGTGAAATTGATGCACATGTATGATGTATGAGTATATGTATACCGAAGACACGATGTGACTGCCTAAATGAGTGAAATGTAAGGAAATAAATACACTTTACAAGATTGAATGAATACCATGGATGCATGGCTAACTCTATTCTAAAGAGTCATGAAAGTTTTGTGTTGAATGATAGCTTGAGGGGAATGTGTTCCATTCCCTCAGGAAAATCTAGAAAAAATAGATGAAAGAGTAAATGAGCAAGGTTGCTTTGTTTTCATGATAAAAGTAAACATGATTATGCATGTGGTTAAGTGCATCATGGATGCAAGATAACAAAACAAGGAACATGCATGGATAAATAATATGGATGCATAATAAAGATGCATGTTTATATTCCTTTTGGAATATTTGGTAAACAACTAAAGTTGACTCAAGGTTGAGGCCATCACATATAGTGAAGGATATGAAATAAGTAAGTTGCATGATGAAGAAGTTATCTATGGAGGAATGGAGGAAATGTGTGAAGACTTTGTCACGAGAAAAATGTCACAACCTTAACCATTGTTGAGAATTGAGAAGTGGGTTGCAAGTCTCTCTCTCTCTCTCTCTCTCTCTCTCTCTCTCTCTCTCTCTATATATATATATATATACAAGAATCGTGGATTACATTTTAAAATGTCATGCATGAATGGAAGACTAACAAATGAATGTTGACTATTCTTATAACTGAATGGTAATGCATAGAATGCACAGGTTCATGATTCATTATGAACAAAAAAAATGTTTTCTATTGGAGCATGTTGATGTCTCCAAAAGGTTAGGGTGAGCCTAACCAAGGCTGCTCAAGGAAAAGAGTAGGAAGATCCCAACAAGGAGTATATTGCATAAGCAAATAAGGAGAAAAGAAGGAATAATTTTCTCACCCTAAAAACTCTGAATCGTTTAACAAAGTTGTAAGCCTTAGAAGAGAAACTGTGGAAACAAGTACATATGGAAAAAGGAAAATGTAGAATTTTTAATACAAATTATGTATTGCCTAGATTATCCTGATCTAACAATCATATGCCACTGTTAAATACAAAATTGCTTCTACAAATATTCTTACAGAATTGAAAACACGATCACCAATTGCAATATCAAGAAGAAAGATCAATCACACATAACAAAAATGTTTTACCGAGAAAGCATAAAGCTAAAAACCCCACTATCATATATTATGTATATATCATGGATAATAAAACAACATCACACAAACTATAATCCAATATCTCTCAGTAAAATATACAATCGTCTCACACTGTCATACAAAAATTGACAAATTCATGTGCCAATTTGTTGCTTCTAGACATCCTGCCTCCTCTGCGCAATCCCTGCTAATGGAAATCCCTACAATGAATGAATTCCTCTTGCCTAAGCTGAAAAATCCTCATGGGAACATCCATTGTGTGTGTGGTTGCATGAGTGCACTCACTAATGTCACAATTGATAGTCAAACTGTCCCTTTCACCTGTTATCTTAACTGGGTCTCCATTGGATCTGACAGGCATGTAATTAATAGTGTTAAATCTTCAGTTTCATGTGAGATCATTGATTGTGAATTAATTAATAATTAATTCACTGGTCTCTCACTAGTGTAAGTTTAGTTACAACTAGTACAACTGGGCTTAACTCACTTAACTGAGTTAAACTACTTCACAACACACATAACTACACATCCAACTCTGTTACAACTTTGAATCACTATGTTACAACTAATTCGACTTGCATGTCCCACCAGTCAACCTTTGAACTCAAATTTCCTATAGCTAACTGATTTTCCACTTCAGCTAACTATTTCCAAGTGCTCATTGAGAATATCATAATATTTATTGTCCAACTATTATTAAGGGATAGTAATAGTCGACATACATCTATAAATAGAATTCACTCACCATCTATAAATAGACATCATCTATAAATAGAATGTGCTCATCATCTAAAAATAGACTTCCACCTAAAAATATCTTGAGGCTCCATCCTAGTGTAGGTGCATAATTTTCACTAGGATCTTCTTGTTGAATATCAACACTCCCTCTCAACAAGAAAGGGATTATCCTTCACCCCAATCCTATCTCTATGGTATTCAAATTTTCTCCTGGTGAGCACCTTCATCAAAATGTCTACATCCTGATCTTCTGTAGGAATGTAATAAAGCAACATGATCTTTCACTGCACACAATCTATGATATGATTATACCGGATATCTATATGCTTAGATCTATCATGAAACACAGGATTAATCGAGAGTTTATTGCAACTCTGATTATCACAATGAATCACTGTCAAAACTAAATGAGAACCAAACAAAACAATGAAGATCTTTCTCATCCAGATAGCCTCACATGAAACTTGACTCGCTCCCATGTATTCCTCTTCCGTTGAACTGAGTTCCAAAGATATTTTTTTCCTGTTGTACCAAGAAACAATTGTAGATCTGATACTAAATATCCCCCCTGAATCCGTGAAGCCATGCAACTTCACCTCATCCATCTTTTTGTACCATAAGCCATACTCAAATGTCCCCCTCAGGTATCTCAGGACATGCTTACCCGCCTTACAAAAGAGCTTGGTAG
>SNQJ01S0151204.1:0-28400 GCA_010110895.2 Picea sitchensis
ACTGTCCGGACCATTTCCTCTGTTAACCACAAGAGGAAAATGGTCCGGACAGTCATTCCTTAGGGTTTATACATTCTCTCCATGGTGCACTTTGATTAGTGTAGGAGGAATGGCCCAGGGTGAGGAATGGTCCAGGCTCAGCAATCATGGACAGGCATTCCTTAGGGTTTATACATTCTCTCCAGGGTGCACTTTGATTAGTGTAGGAAGAATGTCCAAGGGTGGGGAATGGTCCAAGTTCAGAAGACAGGAAAATTATTCTTCCTTGCTTGAGAAGAATAGTTCAGATATCTCATTGTTCTACTCTGAGGGCATATATTCTTTCATATCTCACAAACGTGAGTGAAAGATTTGCCTAGATGATTCAGTTTATATCATAACATTGTTTCTGTGCAGGTTGATATCAGATGATTGTTATGAATATTGTATGACAGTAGATGTATACTATTGTGGTGGATATGTTCCACTTTTCATGACTATATGTTTTTGATCAAGTACTTGTGTGTTACTTGGTGTGGTAGTGTACCACTAGATTGTAGTTATGTACTACTATGGATAGACACAGTTGTGTTCTATTTCTGTTCTGATTATATTGAAGACTATCAGCAGTTTATGGAGATAATCATCATCCATATGAATGATGAACAAAGATTTTCCAGACGGAAAATGGTTCAGAGCAATTACTCTTCTAGATTAGAAGAATGGCTCTTGTATCACTCTGTGGAGTGAGCATCATGTCTGATTACTCAGATAGAGTATGGTTTTGAGAGATGATGCAGCTAATGACACTGATGATGATGATGGTGCTCATGATCTAGTCATGATCTAGTCTATACAACTATGTTAATGCTACCGGGTGAATGGTACGTTTTTGTGCTCAAGACCATTACCTGTAATACCTCCCTAGCTAGGAGGGAGTGTTGATATTATGGTAGTTGCAGGAGGTATTTACCTCCACGTGTGAACCTGACGAGAATAGAAGACTCCGAGAAGCAAGAGAAACCCTAATGAGTTGGCTAATAACCATAGAAGACTTGTCATCTCAAGAAGATAATATGTATTAGGTTATTAGCCTCCAAGAGAAGAAGTCGTCCAGAAGAATTAATATATACTGAACAGACAGGTACCCAGAAGGATAAGTCAGCCCCAGTAAGTCTGCCAGAACCACTATAAATATAGGGCATCAGTCTTGCATTTGACAACATCTCAGCAGTTGCAGAGAGCCAGTTCTGCGCAGTGCAGTTGCAGTCTTGTGCGTAGGTTTGGAGGAGAGATGTCGTTGCAGCTAGCAGTTACGCTTGGATTATCTCTTGGCTAGGGTTTGGACTATCTAATCAGCTCTTTGTGATGCGCTATCCTTGGGAAAATGTGTGCTACCCTTTGTTTGGCTATATAGCCTAGGGTTTTCTTCCGAAATGATTCTCTGTCAAGGTCAAGGTGCTCGGAGGGTGGCTTCGGCCTATGGTTGGGTGACAAGGGTATTGTCAACGGTAAAACGAGCACACAATATTTCATATTCTAACAAAGTGTGTCACCTTGGGGTTCCCCAATCTTGTTCATGAAGAATAAAGATGGGACATTGGTATTTTTCATCGATTTCAAACAGTTGAACAACGTAACTATAAAGAACAAGTATCATCTACCAAGGATTGATGATCTCTTCGATCAGTTGAAGGATGCAAGGGTATTTTCAAAGATACATCTCAGGTAAGGATTAAAGAGGAAGATATTATCAAGATTGCCTTCAGGAAAAGGTATGGTCATTATGAGTTCACAGTGGTGCCATTTGGTTTATCAAATGCGCCAACTGTTTTTATCTGCTTAATGAATGGTGTTTTCTGAGAATATTTAGACAAGTTTTTCATTGTCTTCTTGGATAAAATCCTTGTATATTCCAATTCGGAAGAAGAGAATTAGCATCATTTTAGGAAGGTGTTGCAAGTGCTAAGAGAGAATCAATTGTATGCCAAATTGAGAAAGTGCTCATTTTATCAAAACAAAATTCACTATTCAGAGCATATCATATCTAACGAAAGGATAGCAGTGGACCATGAAAATATTGAGGCCATTAAAGGGTGGAAAACACCTAAGAATGTGACAAAAGTCAGATCCGTCATGGGTCTAGCTGGCTACTACAGAAGGTTCATTGCAGGGTTTTCAAGAATAGTTCATTCCATCACTTCCTTGCAAATGAAGGGGAAGAAGTTTCAATGGACAAAAGACTGTGAAAAGAGTTTCCAGCAATTGAAGAAGTTGTTAACCAGTGCTCCAATTCTGAAAATTGCAGATCTGGATGAAGATTTTGTGGTTTTCACAGATGCATGAAAAGAAGGACTTGGAGGAATCCTTAGTCAGAATGGATTTGTAATGTGTTTCGAGTCTGGAAAATTGAAAGAGCATGAAAGGCTCTATGCCACTCATGATTTGGAGTCGGCATCCATAATGCACGCTTTGAAGAAGTGGAGGCACTACCTCATGGGAAAGAGGTTTGAGTTGAGGACAGATCATAATGGACTGAAGTATTTGTTTGATCAGCCTACATTAAATGTCAGGCAGAGCATATGATTGGAATTCCTCTATGAATATGACTTTGATACCAAGCACATCAAAGGAAAGGAGAAAAAAGTGGTTGATGCACTCAGCAGAAGAGTGCATGAGTTGCATGCTACAACCATTATCATGTACCAATTAGATTTGAAATACAAAATTGTGGAGGCTGCAAAATCAAATTTGCAATACATGGAATTGGTAACAAAATTTCATCAAGGTAAAATGCAGCAAAAAGTTGAAGATTATGAATTGGGAATTTATGGAATTCTCTTGTTCAGAAACATAGTTTATGTACCCAATTCTCCTTAATTAAGGAGTGTGATTTTAAAATAAATGCACAATGTACCTTATGCAGGACACTCGTGATATCAGAAAATAGTTTCAGCAGTCAAGAGCCAATATTATTGGCCAGGCGTGAAGAGGGAGATTGTTGATTTTATTGCCAAATGCTTGGAGTTTCAAAAGGTAAAGGATGAGCATATACACCCAGTTGTTTTGCTACAGCCATTACCCATTCCCGAGTGGAAATGGGAAGTGGTTACAATGGATTTCATCACAGGATTTTCCAAAACATGCAAGCAACATGATGCAATCATGGTGGTGGTGGACAAGCTTACTAAAGTTGTCCATTTCATTCCTATTAAGGTTACTCACAAGGAAACCAATGTTGTTGATATTTATATGAGGGAAGTCGCACGCTTTCACGATATACCCAAAACAATTGTGCCTGACAGAGACCCAAATTTTACCTCAAAGTTTTGGAAGGGGTTATTCAAATGGTTTGGAACAAATCTGAACTTCAGAACAGCCTATCATCCTGAGTCTGATGGTCAAACAGAAAGGGTGAACCAAGTGGTAGAGGATATTCTAAGGATGTATGTGATGGAAAAACCATCTAAATGGGAATATTATCTACACTTGGTAGATTTTTCCTACAACAATGGGTATCAAGCATCGTTGAAGATGAGCCTGTTTGAAGCACTGTATGGCAGAAAGTGAAACACTCCAATAGGTTGGGACAACCCAGCTAATAGGGCAATGGTTG
This sequence comes from Picea sitchensis, assembly GCA_010110895.2. NCBI lineage: Eukaryota > Viridiplantae > Streptophyta > Pinopsida > Pinales > Pinaceae > Picea > Picea sitchensis. The sequence continues at coordinate 3,596 of SNQJ01S0151204.1, forward strand.
GGCTAGAGTTGCTCAAGGAAATGGAAGAGAAAATGTTGAAAATTAAGCAGAATTTGAAGGTTCCCCAAGACAAGAAGAAAAGCTATGATGATAAGAATAGAACTCACAAGGAATTTAAAGTAGGGGATCATGTATTCTTGAAAGTTAAGGCCAAAAGAAGCTCCATGAAGTTGGGAAACTGTTCAAAGTTGGAAGCTCGCTATTATGGGTCCTTTGAAATCCAAGAGAGAATTGGTCTGGTAGGATATATGTTTGCATTGCTTGCATCTATGTCTATACATAATGTATTTCAGGTGTCATTTCTTAAGAAATATATACATGATGCTAATCATGTTATTGATTGGAATGTGATTTAGGTGGAGCAATGTTGGCAGCAGGCCGAAGTGGAAAGAAGGATGATCGTGGGGAAAGAAAGCGTGCAGAAACTGAAGTAACAGCTGGAGGGAAACACAACACACGCGTATGCAAGAAAGCATGCACAAAGGAAGCGACATCTAGGAGGAAGAACAACACACACGCATGGGAGGAAGACCTAATGTCGGTAGGGTTAGGTTTTTGTAATACATTGTAAATGGCTGAAGAGCCCAATAGATATAAATATAGATACGTAGGTATAATAGAGGGTACCAGTTTTTGTTGTGGAAGGTTGTTTCTTGATTAGTTTGTCTCAAAATTGAAAGGGGGACAAGTTTTCTCTACCTCTTTTCCGCTCGCCTCCCGACCTGTCTTCAGGGATCTTGGGGACCTCCTCCTTCAACTTATCTCTCTCTATCGCATCTTTGGTCGCACTGTCTGACCTTGTTCGTCTTGTGGGAGTGTCGACCGGAGGATTCCTTATGGGGTTCGTCTGTTGTGACTCCGTAGGCACGTCCTTGCTCTAAAGGTTATACTTATTCTGGAACTGCATGATGGAATTTTGATAGCCTTTCCTAAACTCTTCCATCTCTCAAGACGGTGCATCATCTGTTTCGGGTATCATATAATCGTCGGCCTCTAGCATGAAGTCTTTGTTCCTACTCATATACTGATCATTCTCACTCTTCGTCAAGAACACGCACGGGTTTTGGTCATCGCAAAAATGCATCTGGTCATTGAATGACTAGTTGAAATCCTTGTCCACGCAGTTGTTCTGGAAAGGAGGTCTCGTTTGATGGTCACCTTTATCCCTTTTCTCTTTTTGTTCCCTATGTCGGATCTGAGGGATTTGACCTATTCTAAGGTTCTGATTTTTGGGAGGTGGGTCGTTTTGTTCTCGGGCAACATGTTTGTTTCCCATGGACATTCTCTCCATCAACTTCTCCATGGTCTTCATCATCATGTCGAATTTATCATATGAGGACCACGACGTCGATGGCTGTGCATCTCCTTGGGGTCTCTTGTCGCCTCGGTTGAACCTTGGTTTTATTTTTCCTAACGCCATCATGTTTACTTCGACTTCGACAACATTTCTCATTATAGCATCTAGATTCGTCAATCTCCTTTCTCTTAACAATAGGGCGAAATCATTTTTGAAGGAATCAACATACCGCAACTGCGCAACACCGGGGGGTGGCTTGACTTCTGCAGGGATCGAGTTGTACACCTTCAAAAAGTGGGCCGAGAATTCCTACACCGTCTCTTCCAGTGTTTTATTCATGTTATTGTATTGTGTCAACAGCTGCAAAGGGTTTTTCTTGTCTCCCCATTTATCTAGGAACAACGTCTCGAATCCAGCAAAGTCCCAAATGATCGTGAGCGGGAGGGATTTGAACCATTTTCTTACATCTCCCAAGAGGCTTTGCGCGAATAGCGTCATTTTTTCATCTACGTATTCCACCTCCTCTAGGTCGATGAAATCATTAAACCAATCCAGGTGCCTCTAAGCGGAAACATTTCCCTCAGTGTCGTAAAGCCTAATCCTCTTGCTATAATTTTGAGGTAAATCATGCAATTGGGTGGGCATGATGAGGGGAGTGAATTGAGTGGCCATATCCCTATGAGGATTCATATTTTGAGGGATATTATTTGATACTAGGGCTCAGAATTTCTTTGGATCGAAAACAATCTCATCCAAACTAGTCTCTGACTTCGACCGAAACAGAGTTTGCTCAAAGAATGCGTCAAAATCAAGGTCGTCAATGCTTTGTGCGTCGTCTTTGGGCAAGGATAGGATTCTATTTAAGTAGTAGAAAGGGTACGACGCTTGCTCTCTAGCTTTGCACAATATCTTCTCAAGGTCATACACAAGCTCCAAGGGGTTTGGGCCAGGATTCGCTCTGGTGTAAATCGTCTTTGGAGCTAGATTTCCTAAACTAACCTACTTGAGGCTACTGGTTTGTTTGGACTGGATTCACCAGGGTAAGGATTTCAACTGGTATGGATGTTTGTCCCTCTGTTACCCTCAGGGGTCAAACTACAATGTTGTCATTCTCCCGGGGAAAATCTATTCGGTTTCGTTCCCCGGAAACGACGCCAGAATGTTAGCACTCCGTAAATCCATTCGGCTGATAAACAGATGATGAAGGTAAATTTTTCAACCAACTTTGAGACCTGAAAATAGCCTTTCGGATCTAGAGAGGGCTCTCTCGGAAATGGCACGATCTCCGCGCAGGATATAACTTTGAAAACAATGGATAGATTTAACACCTATGATATAATGGGTTCTGGTTATATTGGCGTGGGAAGGTAAGACTTGGGATATGGGGTCGATATAAGGAAGACACGAAACAAATGAATTAGTAACTGAACTCGAGACAATAAGGCTAGGCGAGCAACAACCTTCAGTGTAAAACTGTAATGTGTGGCGGGAGAAATTACAGGAAGTAACTCAGGAGCGTCGTTGTGGATGAATTTAGAGTTAGCCTTAGACGAAAACGTTTTGTCTAAGTGGCGTGAACAAGGGGCCTTGTATAGAGAATCCTCAAGTTCGATAATTCTTTCCGAAATAGACAGAAAGAGATATGAAATAAAGATAACAGGAAAGCACATACGCAAAGAAAGAAGCACAATACATCCAACTGTTACAACTAGAATATTTTCATCAAGTCACAGGACCTTTGCATTAAATTTCGGTCAAAACTTCAGATTACATACAATAGTTATCGTCTACCAAATTTTCCAACCAACCTGGCTTACATCGAAAAGATGAAATATATAAACGAGGGTGCCACTTGGGCTACCATGTTTCCTAATCGCTAACCCTGAGAACTAGGAAAACTGAGCAACATGCGATGAAGACTCTTCGCATAGTGTTTTCCAAAAATAGACAATAATCACGCCTTTTTACTTATGACTGTTCGCAGTCTCGCCACGGGATCTGATCGTCGGTCAGGATTTGGCATGGATAAAAGATGTGTCGTTGTGTTTCTTTGAGCAGGTGTCCCAGCGAACAGGTGTCTGTTAGGAGCTTGTTGTCTGTAAATAACGGCTTCGATTTATGTGATGTGATCATTTCTTGAGATTTGCGCACAGTAAGAAGTTGTTAGATCATCGTGGTCATTATCAAAATGGTAGTGTGATCCAGAGAAACGTATCATTCAAAACTGTCAAGATTTGTCTCATCCTTAGCGGGTGCAGAGACGGGTGCCAGGTAAACTTGTTTTTCCTACACGCTGGCGAGAGCTACACGGGCTTATTTCTCAGTCGTTTCGCATTCTCTGGAATGTTTTGCATGCCTTTATTCCGTTAGTATATGTGTTTCTCGCATTTGTACAATGGTTTCTTGCACCTCTCTGAGCTTCCTTTTCAACCATGCCACATTCCCTTTGTGACCATGCGTTGCGGACGCTTACATAGCCTTTGTCGCTAGTTGTCGCCTTAATTCCATGTTTTCCTAATAGAGTTCAGTGATGGCCATCTTTGATTGCTCCAATTGTTGAGATGGAACTTGCTCATTCACTCATGCAATATCCGCTCTCCTTGTTCTGCTCCTGTCTTTGCGGCTCGATCCCCCAACAGGTTCTAGCTGGATGGCGCGTCTGAGTCATTCTTCAGTTATCAATCTGATGCACAGTTCTTCTAAAATTCGAGCTTCCATGATTTCCTAGTTTTTTCTCGGCCTGCCCCTCCTCTGAGGCATTTGTTGTTGGGGAGAGGGGTCTCTTACTATCTTCCCTTCCTGTGTGAATCCCTCTGTTTCAGATTTTCCGCGATTTGATCTGGTCTTCTCCGCAGGTAAAAGAATAGTTCCTTTTATGTGTTTGGGAATGCCTGTCGCAGGTGAGAATGAATCTCAGTCCCTTTGGGGATCATACCTTATAGTTTTGTTTCTCCACACACCTTTCCTTGCGCTCTGAGAGGTCGCCATGGCACGACCAAGGTGAAATCTGCGCGCAGTGTATCCAACAAATGCACAGGAAGGAAGGTTCTGATCACGCTGGACTTGCAAGGGAAATTGTGAATAGAGTCTAGGCCTGGTTCTACGACTGGAGAGAATTCCGAGCATTTGAGATTTATAACAAATCGGACAGAAGAGGAAATCATGTTGGAGGACAGTGAATTCATGGAAACAAGATGTTCTAAGTCAAGTTGCAGGTTTTCCATGGAAAATCCCCGCATGTAGGATACAAGTGATAAGGTTTGTTGGTCATGCATGATACGAACGTCGTGATTGTTCATTCCCTCTGCCTCCATGATGAACTGATAATAATTGTTGTACTTTCCAAAGAGACCTCTATTAACCACTTGAATCGACTTGGGGCATGTAGAGACTGGTTTCTCGACAGGACTCGACTTTCATGGAAAAGACATACTCATACCTCTTATACAAGTTTATAATTTGATATCCCTCCAAGGGCCAATCGGACACTTTCTAACTTCAAACTCACGGTGTTACGTACCCAACTTCACATGTTCAGGAGCATGGGTCATAATGTGACTTTAAAACAGACTCTAAATTGGAAAGAAAATGGTGACGCTAACAGGCACCATACAAAAAGACCCTAATAGTGAAATAAAATTGAAACTAATGATCTGGATCAGCTTGCCACAAAATACTGCCACTTGACTCTGCAAAATATCCCTTATTAGCCATGAAAATTAATTCATAAACCAACAAGAATACACAGACTATCAAAGATAAATCAAACACCTTTAAAACAAGTTGTTGAATGGTATGATTCAGTTTTGAAGCCAGATGCTTTCAATAAGACCCCATTGCCAACTAGAGGATTAGGCTTTCAAGTAAACTCGGAAATGAATGAAAATTGAAGCTATCTCACTAGAGAGCAAACCTTAATCTTGTAGTTCTCCTTCTATTATCTCCCTTTTATCATCCTCTTATTTAACCTTTATTCTTTCTCAATAAGTTAAGGTAGTTCAACTACTTCCTTTAGTTAAGTCAAATTAACTTAACTAATTAGTTTAGGGAGAAATAATTAATAGTAATATATAAATAAGGGTCTAGTTAATAATTACCAAATAGGTGGGACCCCTTGTGTCTCCCATCATTCTTTTTCCAATCATCAAATATAAAATACAAAATTTATCATTTGGATCATATAACACCCTTGTAGCTCTCATGGACATGATTTAAATCGAATATTTAAATATCATCAAAATTTAAGGACATTTCCCAAGAAAACAATATATCCATCTTATCGACAAAAAATATCCAAAATAAAGCTTGATGTCCTTAAATATATTGAAAATCATTAAACATTGTCTTCATCACTGAATATAAAAAAAAAAACATTTAAAATCCATATTTGTTGTTATGTGAGGCATATTTCATCTTATCATTATTGTCTCCTCTTAACTTCTCTGAAGTAGCCCTTGGTTGGTTATACCCTTGGGGTTGTATTTCGTTGATCACATGGGAGCATTCATCTTTTAGGTGGAGACGTGAAGACACAAATTTAGCAAACTCTTTGGATGGATTGGAGGGAGAGGTCGCTCATTTCCATTTTTCTTGCACATGTTTTGGGATATCAGGTTTTAATATTTTGTTGGCGTGCAAGCACTGTACTGGAGAAACAGCATGAGCAATTTGAGCATTTGGATCAACTGGTGGTGGTAAAAGTAATGACACAGTGGGCCAACCACGATGGTGAGAGACAGGCTGGTGAAAAATTTATTTCCACCCGTCATTAGCGGGGACTTTGGGCTACATTGACACATGTGGAGGAACAGGAATGCCGGGAAATTCTAAGGAGGTTGAAATGGTAGTCTGTCAGGTCGAGGATGCAATATAACATGGCCAACCAAATTGAAAAACACAGCTTGAAACAGCTAGTTTAAATCAGGTGGATCAGCATCGAAGTGTATAGAAAACCAAGGCATTCTATAGCCTCACTACCAGTTACCTATGCCACTATTATTTCGACGATTACTGCCCCTGCTGAAAAAAATTGCCCTGTAGCAATATTTAACCAGTCATGAAAAGTTATTAATAAACCATACATGAAATTCTACTTAAATAAATCAAGATTTGGCTCTATTATTTACTACATGATGCATGCAATCCATCATAAAAAATTTCATTTATTAATTGCCACATGAACAGGGAATTGATAGGGTCATTGGGAGTATGGAGGGCTTGTATTTAGCATAAAGTGATATCATGGAGGGGGAAATATTTATGAATATTGTTCAATCAATCAACAAAAACAATCAACTGTGTATCTAAACATATCTCAGAATACCAATAATCAATTGTTTCCACTTCATTTCTTTCATTTCCATACAGACCTTTCCTTAAAAATGAGTAACAACAAAACAAGGAGTGAAAAATGCAATTGGGATAATGAGGGGAGTGTATTTTGCATAAAATGGTATAATGGAAAGGACTCCCATGGATATTGTCCTAATAATATATCAAACAATGACATCTTCTCCATCAATTAACAATCACCACCTCTTATTGTCTCAAAACTGAACAACGCCCTATTTTCAAAAAAAAACCAAAACTGGTGTTTCTTTTCAAGGCTGCTCATTTGTCTTAGAAATTTATTTGCACAACAACAAATTTATATTTTATTGCCCAAGAATTATTTAACAATAATAATATTGTTTTTATATAACAAATTCGAGGAGTGAACAACATCGTAATAATCACATCCAACACAACAAACAGTGGAGGAAAGGATCGACCGTGATCCACTATATAATCACCAATACATTTTAAATCGCCACAGGATTCCATGAAGTGGCCCCAAAAGGGATCCTTGTGTATAACATAATCAAATTTGAAACCTCAAATAACAACACTTCTAAAATCCCTTTCATTCTGGTTCACAAAACTTATTCAACGCATATATAATTCATCCACAGAGGTATTCCTTCCATACAAAATCGAACATACATTAGGTCATATCCCTTAAACAGTTATTTTGCAATGTTGTCATCACCCCAATATCTCCACAAGACAAACTGTGTTACAGAAAAATGAGTGGGCTTAACATTCTTTCCATCTTTGCACAACAAATAATCAACTAAACACATGACCAAAAATGAGCACGAACGATGCATTTATTAAACTCTGGGTTGGCCACCCCCACAATAATTTCCAATACACAAGGTTCAATACATAACAGTGAAGAGTAATGCGGTGAGGGGGACGAGCTGACCAAATTGAGGGTTTAGCAAAAAAGAGCACAAGAAGCTTAATACTTCTACAAAAATTCACATTTATATTCACATAGTTGTTACAAGGACGTGAGCACAATGGGCACAAAAACTAACTTAAATGACAGGCAAAGTGTCCATATAACCCACAAGTAAGGAGAAGTGATACGCTTTGGGAAGAAACCAGAGGCAAGGCATGCCCGAGAGTTTCCCCAACTGTATTATTTCCCACAAATAAAGCACGGATATCATATACATAAGAAACATCCACACATATTTTCAATGTGCATGGTTCAAATACAATGCCACAGAGACCAACACTTAACCATCAATCCATACAGTCAAAATTTCCATATACCATAACTTTGGAAAAGCACAAACAGTGAGAAAACTCAAGAGCCAATGGTTGACTTAATTAAGAAGCGAGGCGAAATATTCATGGATGGAAAATTAAGAAACCCCATACTTGTGTAAAATTGCTAAGGAGAAAAGGACCAATCATGTATACCTCTTCCATGGTCGGACAAAGCAGAGCAAAAGAAACCAACAAGAACAAATGCAAAATGACTAGGGTGGTGGGATCAAGGAGGGTTAGAGTGACGTGCATTTGTGCATATCGTATCTACATTCATCCAGAGTCAGTATGATAAAGCTAACATACAACACATCAACCACTAACTCCAAATCAATTTAATGCAAGTTGAATACACCACCATTTCCCTAAGTCTCCAACTTAACAAATGCGTCAACCCTTGTTTAAAACTCTAATGTGACATATATCAAATACTTGTTAGGGATACCATGTCTCAACCTTTAGATTTCCAACTTTAACAAATGTGTGCAATCCTTGTAGCATGGAATCAACATATCACACATGTAACTTAAACATGGATTTTAGGTCCCTCATCAAACTAAATGCAGCATAATAATAATTATGAGTGTTATATAAAAACAACACCATTCTCTTTTTAATCATATAAACCCACTAACATCCATTTGATCAATTATTTGTGATGACCTTAAAAGCAAATAAAGCTGTGAAAAGAAACCAACAAGAACAAATGCAAAATGACTAGGGTGGTGGGATCGAGGAGGGTTAGAGCGACGTGCATTTATTGCATGTCGTATCTACATTCATCCATAGCCAGTATGAGCAAGCTAACATACAACACATCAACCACTAACTCCAAATCAATTTAATGCAAGTTGAATACACCACCATTTCCCTAAGTCTCCAACTTAACAAATGTGTCAACCCTTGTTTAAAACTCTAATGTGACATATATCAAATACTTGTTAGGGATACCATGTCTCAACCTTTAGATTTCCAACTTTAACAAATGTGTGCAATCCTTGTAGCATGGAATCAACATATCACACATGTAACTTAAACATGGATTTTAGGTCCCTCATCAAACTAAATGCAGCATAATAATAATTATGAGTGTTATATAAAAACAACACCATTCTCTTTTTAATCATATCACCCATAACATCATTTGATCAATTATTTCGACAGTGACCTTAAAAGCAAATAAACTGTAGAGCTTGTATCTCAGCCAACTCATAAGCACATAGAACATAAGTGTCGTATTTTCATCCTAGTCACACAAGGGGCCCCACCTATTAGTATATTATTAGATATAATTAAATAATAAGGCCTTGCAACCATTTGCAAGTAGGTATCCTATGTTGCGCTTTTGGGCGTCAACACACTGGTGACTCCACAGGGAAATTTGTTTCCAACAGATTAAGAAATCAAAATGTCTGGTTTCACAGACCAAGTGAACATAGATCAAAGAATTATTGACCAGAATGATTATGCAACGGGGGGGAAAAGATGGTTTAAGGGAAATAATGAGACGAGATTTTGGGAATAACTTATGGAAAGTGGTATGTATGAGGGGGTTTGGTCCTGTATGCATAACATTCTATCAGTCACAGTAAAAGTGTTTCTTCGTGTTAAGGATAAATTTTTTGATATTCTCTTTTGATCTTAGGATGGAGGGAAGAAAGGGATAGTAGAAAATAGGGAAGACGACCAAATCATTTATCTAACAGTAGTACTGAAAGCAAAAGGCATTCTCAGCATTGTCTAAAAGGAGGAAATCATGACAGTTGTGTAACATTTATTGTTATTGATCAACGATATTTACAGAATGGCATTGTTGTGGAAAAATTGATCCAAAATTTTATTTATGATAAACATAAAACGAAATGGCAGAAAATAAAACAACAAAAATTGAAAATTCAATTTAACAAAGCAAAATAAAACAGTGAAACAAAAAACTATATACAACAGTGATTTTTTCATGGAATTTATCAATCACATTGGTTCCACATAATGTTTCAAGTGGGAACCATTGGTACTATAGGAAAACAACCGCTCTTCCAAATCCTTTAAAAGATAAGAGTTTGTCCCTAGGACAAAAGTGATTTTGAAAGGACCTAGCCATAATTTCTTAAACTTCGAATGTCTTCCTCTGTCAGCATGGGCTAAGTCCCAAAGTAATACTTTCTCATTTATATTAAATTTGACAGCTTTTGCGCGTTTGTTAAAATACTTCTTTACAGTTTTGTGTCTTCTCTTTATGTTTTCCAAGGCAAACATTATTTGTTCTTCTAAGGCTAATAGTGCATTTATCCTTTGAGGGACATTGGAAGAATTTAATTCTTCAATCTGTAGCATCATGCGTAGAGAAGAAAGTTTCAGCTCAATAGGAAAAATGGTTTCTTGACCATGAACAAGATGAAAGCGGGTGCAACCTATGCTTACCTTGGTGGTAGTGTGATATTCCCAAAGAGCGTAAGTGAGGAGGGTGTGTCATTGATGAGAATTATCTTCGATGAGCCTCTTTATGATCCTAACCATATTTTTGTTAGTAGACTCAACTTTCCCATTTCCTTTAGGGTAATAAGTTGATGAAGTGAAATGCTTGACTCCCAACTTGACTAGAAATTGAGTCAATTTTGCGGAAATGAAAGCGGGACCATTGTTTGTAATAATTTCTAAAGGAATGTCAAATCTGGAGAAGATATTAGTTTTTAGGAAAGAGATTACATGTTCATCCTATGAGTGTCTAAAAGGGGCAGCGTCAGTTCACTTAGTGAAATAATCGGTGGTTGTCAAAATAAAAATATGCCCTGCAGAAGACGGAGGATTAATAGGACCAATAAAGTCTAGGCCCCATTTAGAAAAAGGAAAATCTGGGAGAATAGGTTGCAAAGGCATAGCATAAAGACGTTCTTTCCCAACGAATTTTTGGCACTTTTCACAAGATCTTGCAAATTTATAAGAATCTTGAAAGATTGAAGGCCAATAGTAATCATTTCTTATTATTTTAAAAGCAGTAGCTTTTGCAAAAAAGTGGCCACCAACGTGAATAACAGAATCTGAAGATCCATGAGTTTCATGTAACAATTTATGTGCTTCCTCATCATTCACACATTGAAGTAATATACCATCAGCAGACCTTCTAAACAAAAAGTCTCCTAAAATAATATACCTGGAAGATTCAAGACGGAGTCTTCTCCTCTGATGAGGATCTAAGTCATATGGGCATTTATGATATTGCAAGTTATACACCAGATTTTTATACCAAGGGTGTTCAGCAATAGAAAGGGTTTGACTCTCAATATAAAATAGTGTTGAAAGAGGATTATCCTGATCATCAAGTTCTTCACTTGCTTCAACATGTTGAGATAAGTGAAGGGATAAGTCTCATCCCTTGATTGTTTTTGAAGTCATGATCGTCAAATCATGCTCCTGAATCTTGGTAAGTTGATGTGCAAGCTTCCCTGAAAGATAAGTCTGTGAAAGCAGAAACTTGATAGTAGGGAAAGGGACTTTTACTTGCGTATGTTTTCTTAGAATAAAGTGGAGAAATTTCTCTACGGTTTTAACAAGAGAAAAAACATGTTTCTCAATATAAGAATACTTGAATTCATCATCTGATAAACTTTGGCTCATGTAAGCTATAGGTTTTTCATTATTCTGGTCACCACATTGTAAGAGAATAGCAGAAACGACTTCCTCAGTGGCATTAGTGTATATAATACAATCTTTCTCAAAGTTTGGTTTCGCCAGAACCAGTGTGGAACTGATTTCCTTCTTAATCCTTACAGCATTTTTGACATCATCTATCCAAGAAAATGAGCGATCTTTATTTAGAAGATTATGAATTGGTTTAACCATTAAAGCAAAATTAGGAACAAACCTGTGGACAAAGTTGATAATACCCATAAAGGCTTGAACCTCATTTTTGGAAGTGGGGACAGGAAGGTTTAGAATAGCAGCAATCCTTTCGAGATCTATGCTTATTCCTGAATCTGAAATGATATGTCCAAGGAGTCTACCCTTGGTGATGCCAAAGATAGATTTAGAAGGATTTAAAGAAATGCCAAATTTTATGTATTGCATAAGAACTTTTCTAAGATGACCAAAATGATCTAATCAATTCTTCGAATAAACAGTCAAATCATCAAGATATACTTGGATAATTTTACCGATAAGATCATCAAAATCTATTTGCATAGCTCTTTGGAAAGTGGCACCTGCATTAGACAAGCCAAAAGGCATGCGTTCATAAGCAAATGTGCCCCAGCGTGTAGTAAAGGTGGTTTTGTATCTATTAATCCTTTTTACCTTGATTTGATTATATCCAGAGAAACCATCAAGTAAGGACATCATTTGTGACCCTGCGACCTGTTGCAAAATCATTTCCATATTAGGGAGAGGAAAATGATTTTTTACGCTTTCTCTATTTAATGCGCAAAAATCCACGCACAATCGAATCTAACCAGTTGTTTTCCTAACAGGAACTAAATTTGAAACCCACTCAGAATACTTAACTGAAAATATTATACCAGCCTTCAAAAAAAATTCCAACTCCTTTCTAATAGTATCTTCAAGCGCGGGGTTAATGGGTCTTTGTTTTTGCCTAACTAGTTTTATCCCTTCCTTGATAGGAATGGCATGTTGTATGAGAGCAGGATCAAAACCACAAAGATCCTCGTATGACCATGCAAAAACATCTTGAAATTCACGTAGTAGTTCTGTGAATTTCGCCTTTTCTTTGTCGAAACATTGGGCACCTAGTTTAACCATCTTTGGAGATTCAGATGTCCCAAGGTTCAAGGAAATGGTATCACCCACTTTTCTTTTTGAATCCTCTTCCTTTTGCATCTCTTTGTTTCCTACATCACTCGATGAGAATGAACTCTCGAGAGGAGTCAAACCTTTTGGAAATTTGTTGTCTTCCATAGATACGATTTCCTTGGTCTTAAATGGTTCATTTTGTATGAAATCACAGATGCCTTCATCGTTAGGGAAAACCTGCCATGATTCTACATTATCAGGAATGTGAGGACAATATAAAGATTGAAAAGCATAATCAATCCTTTGAGGTAGAAGTTGTTGAGTAGGAGATCCTTAAATACAGTGAACCTGTCAGCCATTGAATTAAGTTCTCTCTTAACATGAGTGTTGTTAAATGATAACAAGTTTGAAATAAGCATCCAAACAGCTTGGGTATAACATTTCATTAACTTATTTCTAGGAGAATAGATTTTATGCACAAGGTTCACAACAAGTTCAAAATCACCAAAGACTATAAGGTGGACGCAACCAAGGTTATAATCATTTTTTATGCCTAGCAATAAGGCTTCAAACTCAATGACATTGTTTGTGCAAGCAAACTCTAACCTATAAGAAAATTTGTGAATTTTACCTATAGGTGAGTACAAGATAATGCCAACTTCGTTACCTTTGTTTCAGCGTGAGCCATCGAAATGCATGTGCCACATACCATCTTCCAAATCAATTTGTTCCAGAGTAGTGTCACCTTCATCAACAAAGATAGAGTACACCCCTAAGTCTTCCTCAAGATAGTTTACATTTGGTTGAGGAATGCTTTCTATGTATAGTGAAATTATTCCTTCTCTTAAGACTATAATATTTTTTCCATTCCGGGGAATGGATAAGTGTGTTCCATCAAGTGAAATATATCCACCTGCTAGGGATTTCTAGTCTCTTCCTAAGATAATAGAATAGTTGCTTACTGGCATGTCGATTACTTGGATGTTGAGGTTGCCCTTATTTCGGGGTGTGCACACGGAACTAAAGTTATGTCTTTGATTTCACCTATAGTTGACTGCTTCAAACTGTTATAGGATAGCATGCTTCTAGAATTTTCATTAGTACATGATAAGCCTAGCTCTTCCAGGATCATTTTTGACATTACGCTTGGAGTCGAACCGCCATCAATTAGGAAACAATGGGATATCTTATCCATAATTTTTACAGAAATGAAAAATAGAGGGTTTTTTACAAGGTGTCTAAAATTATTTACACCTATATTATTTACAGTGAGATCCTCTTATTTTTCCTCTTCAAAAAGATTGGCTATGGTGGAATATTTTCCTTCCATAAAAGTATTGAGATGCTTTTGTTGTTCAGGGACGACAACCATGTCCAAAAGAGTAGCATCATCCTTGATGTTAGCCAATTGGTTAAGGATGTTATAATTGGAAGAGGGAAGAGGAGAAGGAACTCCTTGACTTTCGAGAAATTTGACGGTTTGTACATTAGTACCTTGTGAAGATCAGGCTAGGGTGGAAGAAGTACGAGGAGGATCGTATTTCCCTTTAGGAGCATAAGATTTGTTCCTAGAATTTATGATCATAACATCTTACAGTTCTGCCCAATCTAGAACAACGATAGTGGTTTCGGGCTTCTTGCCAAATATTTTATCTTTGGCACTCTTCTTAACTTCACAAGTACTTTCTTCATGATTTTCTTCGCAGAAGTTACACCAACCGTGAGACATAATGGCCTTGGGCTGAAAACGGTTTTCATTTGTATTCCTAAAAGGCGATGTGGAAGAAGTTTCCCCAGGAGTAACTGAGGGAACATTCCCCTTTCGTTCATAGGCTATCATCTGATTGTTCATATCTTGCACAAGTTGTAGGAGGGAAGACATATTTGTTTGTTTGACTGAGTCTCCTTTAGGGATCCCTGTTCTTTCAAGTTGCTCTTCGTACTCCATGCAAGTGTGGAGAGCGGAGCCAAGATTGTCAATAGCCTTCTCTCCGAGCCTATGACGATAAGGATGTTGAATTTTCTCTATGCTTAGCTCAAGGGCATGTAGTTTATTTCATTTAACATGTACTTGAACAATAAACAAATGAAGCAACACCATACACAAGTGTTGCAATAACCAAGATCACAAGAAGAATAACCATGCATAAGAACACAAGAAGTATCATGGGGAAAATATTCTCAAATAAGGGGAAAAACCCAACAATCCTTTGCTATATTCTCAAGAGAAGATCCCCCACACTATAGACATAGCACACAAGAGGGTGATTACCAAAACCTATAAACTCGCACCCTAGAAAGATGTGCACTTTGGTCGTACATGCACTTGCTAAAATTTCCAAATGACAAGTGAGTGTGTGTAATCCTCAATGGGGATTCACCTTTATTTATACAATACTTGACACAGCAAAAGGTGTCTAATGGCATAATAGGGTCGACCTCAATAACTCAATAATATAATTAATCTTTACACAAATATTAATTATCTTTCACATATGGTGGGGTCGACTTGTACCCTTTACATCAAAAATTAGGATTACAAGTAAATCTTACTCTCGGACAATATAGCAAGGATCTCACACGTCCACTAGTGCTTGACCATTAGGGACACTTCCACCTATGCTCAGCCACAGGGACGTCCTACTCAACAGATCACTCAACTGAGTCCATAGGAGTACTATCTGGATTACCATCTCAAGCAGACTCGATTGAGTCCACAGGAGTACAAGGTAGGAGACCATCTCAAGTTGACTCAACACTAACCGAGTCCATAGGAGTACTATCTCGAGAGCCATCTCAAGTGTATCATTGAGTCCGGCTGTGGAGTTCAAGGTAGGAGACCATCTCAAGTTGACTCAAATAAGTCGGCAGGAGTACAAAGCAAGAGAACACACATCATAACAACTTAGTCCAGAGTTTGAGACACCCATCACATGGCACACCCAACACTTGGGCTCTCACACAAATCCTCTCGCAAAATTTCTCAACTCAGCCCAGAGAAGAAATATCTGGAGGATGTTTCATGAAGTTGCAATCAACAACACTCCCTCTCAGCTAGGGAGGCATTCTCCACCAGGCCAAGTCTCTCACAGAAGTACTCAAACTTCGTCCTGGCAAGCGGTTTGGTGAAGACATCTGCAACTTGCTCATGTGTAGAAAGGTATTGCACGTGTACTTCTTTCCTCTGCACCATGTCTCTGATATAATGGTAGTTGATCTCAATGTGTTTCGATTTATCGTGAAACATAAAATTCTATGAGAGCTTCACACAACTCTAGTTATCACAATGGATAACGGTGGAATCCATCTCATGACCAAATAAATCTGCAAGGAGCTTGTGAAGCCACATTGCTTTGCGAACTGCCACACATAAATCTATGTACTATGCTTCTACGGTACTCAAAGCCACAGAGCTTTGTTTCCTACTGCACTAGGAAACCATGGCAGATCCCAAAGTAAAACAACAACCAGATGTGCTCTTTCGATCTACTGCGCTCCGTTCCCAATCTGCATCGGCATATCCCTACAATCTCATGTCTACACCGGAGGCATATCTCAGGAAATATCCAATTGTGCCTCGTAGATATCTGAATACATGCTTCGTTGCTATCTAGTGAGTCTGTCTTGGTTGACTCATAAACTGACTGAGTACATTCACTGCATAGAAAATATCATGTCTGGTGTTAACCAGAAACATCAATGATCCAATCAACTGTCGGTAAATATGTGGATCAATCTCACCTGAATCAGTAGAAGCCTCGTTCATTTTCTTTAGATCCATCACCATTGGTGTAGGCATAGATTTGCAGCCTGTCATACCGAATTTCTTCAATATCTCCACTATATATTTTCCTTGGCTCGGGAAAATCTCATCGGTCCTCTGCCATACTTCTAGTCCCAAGAAGTAGTGCATCATACCCAGATCCTTCATCTCGAATTCAAAAGTCAATGCACGCTTGCATTCAGCGATAAGACTTTATGAACTGGTGAGGAATAAATCATCAACATACAGGACTAAAATCAGGCACTTGTCACCAACAATGTGATAATATAGGTTTGGATCAGCAACACTCTTGTTGAAGCCTAAACTCATAAGAAATCCATCCATCTTCTCGTACCAAGCATGAGGTGTTTGCTTTAGTCCAGACAAGGCTTTCTTCAACCTGCACACATGAGACTTATGCTCATGTATCACGAATCCATCTGATTGCTCGATGTAAACTTCTTCCTCAATCTCACCATTGTAAAAAATTGTCTTTACATCCATCTGATGTAGTCTCCAACCCATGGATGCAGCTAGGGAAATGATCATATGGATGGAAGTGTATCGGGCTAGAGGAGAAAATGTCTCATCATAATCTATTCCCTCCACCTGAGAGAATCCTCTAGCCACAAATCTCACTTTGTACTTTTCGACACTTCCATCAGTTGCATGCTTGATCTTATAGATCCACTTGTAAGTCACTACAGACTTCCCTTCTGGTCTTAGAACAATATCTCACACATCATTCTTCATGATGCACCAATACTCTTATGTCATGGCATCTTGCCATACCTGTTGTTTTGTTGCTTCTCCGTGACAAGAAGGCTCAGTGCCAATGATGTGGCTCATGGATGAAACATAGCAAAAAAATCTGTGTGGTTTCTTGCTCTCTCGGAATGTGCCTCGAGGAGTTGCATGTCCCTCTGCCTCCTGCAGAGTCTGTCGAGCCCAGGCAGGCCTTTTATGGCCTACTGCAATGTCTCTAGGAACATCAACTAGAGCTATTGGATCAACTAAATCAATGATTGTCTCCCTTTGAATTGTTGAAGGGGGAGAAGGTATTGTCTCGCTGTCAATCTCCATCTGAGATTCTCTAGATCTTCGAAAGGCTATCTCTTCGTCAAAGATGACATCTCTGTTCACCTCAATCTATCTCTGACCAGGGATATAGATTTGGTATGCCTTTGAAGATTCACTGTAGCCCACAAATGTCTCATTTATCCTGAAGGGTCTAGCTTGGTTCTCTTCTCCTTGGGTACATGAAAGTATATTGGACACCCAAATATC
Organism: Picea sitchensis; assembly: GCA_010110895.2. Lineage (NCBI taxonomy): Eukaryota > Viridiplantae > Streptophyta > Pinopsida > Pinales > Pinaceae > Picea > Picea sitchensis. Next base: position 21,286 of record SNQJ01S0151204.1, read on the forward strand.
TTAAATTGTCCAACCCCAGGCTTCACTCCGGTGAAAGATTCTTCGGGAGTCATGTTCTTTGAAATCTGATGAGGACTCATGTTCTGAACATACACTATTGTCGTGGATGCTTATGCCCACAGAATCGTAGGTAGATTCTGATCATGTATCATTTCTTTGGTTGCCTCAATGATGGTTTTGTTCTTCCTCTCTGCAACCCCATTTTGTTGAGGGTTATAAGGAATGATGTACTCCCTCTTGATACCTGCCTCAATACAGAAATCATTGAAATCTCTAGAGGTGTATTCTCCTCCATTATCTAATCTCAACACCTTGATCCTCCTCTCAGTCAGGTTCTCAACCTAAGATTTAAACTCTTGAAATCTCGCAAGGATTCCATCCTTGGTCTTCAAGAAGTAAATCCACATCTTTCGAGTGTGATCATCGATGAAGAGCACATAGTACAAATATCTATTCAAGGAAGCAACAGTCATGGGTCCACACACATCTGAATGTATCAAGTCCAAGATCCCATTGGATCTGTTGTCACTGCTCAAGAAGGAGCCCTTGACATTCTTTCCAAGAGCACAACCTCTGTAAACACCATCATGCTAAACATGTATCTTTGGAAGGCATGTTACCATCTTCCCCAGAGCGGGAAGGGATCTATAATGAATATGAGCAAGTCTCATATGCCATAGCTTGCTCAAGTTGATAGTATCATGCAACAGGGCATGAACTGGTCGTACAATCAATCTGTACAAGTTGTTTTCTCGAATACCAATTACTCGGGCAGAATTCATATGTGAGTTCTTGTTCCATGCAAGAACTTTTCCTTTAGAGAAGGTAACCTTGTAGCCTTTATCCTCTAAGGCAGAAACATAGACAAGGTTCTTTTTCATCCCAGGTACATATAATACCTCACTCAATTGAATGGGTATGTCAGAATCTAGTTGGAATGTAGAAGTTCCAACTCCTTTCACATTATATCTGGCATTGTCTCCAAGTACAACATGTAGACTAGACACTTTCTCAACAAGGTCTGTCAGATGATCTCTATATCCAGTCATGTGTCTGGAAGCACCACTGTCAATTAGCCAAATATCATTACCAGTAGGAACCGTACTTGAGAGTGTTGATATGAAGAAGGCAGCTTCATCTTTTCTGTCTTCATTTCTCTGATGTGGCTCTGGATCAACATCAGGAGTGGAGGCAAGTTGTCTTCCTTTCTTTCTGGTAGAACAATCTCTCGCAATGTGTCCATACTTGTCACATCTGAAACATTGAATCTTTGATTTGTCTTTTATGTGTTCATGACCTAAAGCTGATGAAGTCTTCTTGTCTTTGAATGCTTTGTTGAAACTTCTTCTATTTATTATTTTTCCTTTCTTTGTATGAAAAGAAAGAGCATGATTGTCATCATGAGGGGAGTCTTGCACTCCTCTGACTATAAGTCTGGTTTCTTCCTGGTTGCAATTTGTCCATAGACGATCAAATCCAGGTAGATCTGCTATACCACTGATACTTTGAAGAAATGGTTCCTAATGTCTTGGAAGTGCATTGAGAGTAGTCAAGACAAGCTCTCTATTTGATATGGTTTCTCCAATGGCACCCATCTGATCTCTGATCTCTGAAATCTTCATGAAGAAGGTAGCAACGGTGTCAGCGTTCGTCATCTTGATATATTGAAGTTCATTCTTTAATGTAAGGGCTCTGAGGGTGTTGGTACTCTCAAACATATTCTTCAATGCATCATACATCTCATAAGTTGTCTTCAGGTTGGCAATACGAGGTAGGAGATGATCTCTTACTGAATAGATGATTATCTTCTTTGCTTTAACGTCATCTTCCTTCTACTCTTCCTTCTCTTCATCGGTAGTTGTTTATGGTAGGGTATTTTGGATCACACTCAATAGGTCATCCTCTTCCAGGGTAATCTGTAGTCTTGATTTCCAAGAACTGAAGTCGCTTGATCCATCAAGCCTATCTTCCACCAAATTTTTGTTCCTCGTGGTTTGCAGATTCTTCCACAAACCCTTAGCAACTACGCTAGGAAACCTAACGACTAGGCTTGGCTAGCAACCCTAGGTTTAGTTGGACTTATGAATGCCAACAATAATCCTTGAAAGTCAGAAGAACACTGGTAAGCTTGAAAAATCCTTCAATGGGCTATCAAAACCCTAAAAAACCAAAATTTTGCAGAAACCCTAGGGCCAAAAATCAAAAGTTCTCTTATTCGCAATCTGAGAGTCTCTAGAGATGCGTTGAAGGAGGTTGTACACTCGTATGCCAAAATTAGCCCCAACTTTCATTGGAAGGTGTTGAAACAAGCAAAAAATGGAGGGTCGTACCTTTTTTTGGAAACCCTAGAGGGTCGTACTTTTCTGCAACTGGGAGGTGACCATTGGCCTGAAAACTTGTGCAATGGTTCTTCAAGAACTCTGCTCTAATACCATGTTGAATTTTCCCTATTCTTAGCTCAAGGGCATGTAGTTTATTTCATTTAGCATCACTTGAACCATAAACAAATGTAGCAACACCATACACAAGTGTTGCAATAACCAAGATCACAAGAAGAATAACCATGCACAATAACACAAGAAGTATCCTGGGAAAACCTTTCTCAAACAAGGGGGAAACCCCAACAATCATTTGTTATATTCTCAAGAGAAGACCCCCCACACCATAGACCTAGCACACAAGAGGGTGCTTACCAAAACCTAGAAACTTGCACCCTAGAAAGATGTGCACTTCAGTTGTACAGGCACTTGCTGAAATTTCCAAATGACAAGTGAGTGTGTGTAATCCTCAATGGTGATTCACCTTTATTTATACAAGACTTAACACAGCAAAAGGTGTGTGTAATGGCACAATAGGGCCGAACTCAATAACTCAATAATATAATTAATCTTTACACAAATATTAATTATGTTTCACATATGGTGGGGCCGACTTGTACCCTTTACATCACAAATTAGGGTTACAATTAAATCTTACTCTCATACAATATAGCAAGGATCTCACACGTAGTGCTCAGCTACTAGGGACACGTCCACCTGTGCTCAGCCGCAGGGACGTCCTACTCAACAGATCACTCAACTGAGTCCACAGGAGTACCATTTGGAGTACCATCTCAAGCCGACTCAACTAAGTCCACAGGAGTACAAGGCAGGAGACCATCTCAAGCTAACTCAACTCAGTCCACACGAGTACAAAGCAAGAGACCACACATCATAACAACTCAGTCCAGAGTCTAACGCACACCCATCACATGGGCACACCCAACACTTGGGCTTCCTCACACATATGTCTCAACTCAATCCAGAGGAGAACGATATGGAGGATGTCTCATGAAGCTGCAATCAACAACAAAGGAGAGGAAAGCGCATTATAGTAATGCATGAAAGCAGCTTGGTTTTGGGGGTGAATTAGTTCAGGGATTTGATTGTACAATTTGGTGAAGCGGAGGTTAAAAGACTTGATAGTCTCACCATCTTTGTAAGAAATGTTGTTATATTCCCTTAACTATTCGGTCAGGCTCTTGGACTGTCCATAAGTGGACTTGAACCAATAAACCAACTCTTCCCAAGTGGAAAGGATTTTTGGAGGGAGATCAAAAAAATCAGCTGTCGTTTTTCCTTCAAGGGAGTTGAAGAATAAGCACATACATGTATCATTATCGTTAGCCCCGATATTATGACAAGCATTAGAAAATGTCACTAGGTGTTCGTTTGTAGAAACAGTATTGTTCCCTGAGAACTTAGGAAGATGCTCTTTAAACTTGGGAAATGGATGAGTAGCAGGTGTTAGATTCAAGGGAGAATATACATGTCATGGAGTGGTCATAGCATCTTCCTCAAACTGAAAAAGCATGTATTTATTTATAACTTTAGAGGGTTGGTAGCAGATTGGATAGGAACTTGATGACTATATAGACTACCAATTACCAATGAGTCCGAAGGTTGGAATGATGAAGCACCTCCAGCACCACTAGCACCACCCGCAAATGTCATTTTGAAAGTGATGGGTAAGGGTGAAAAGGGTGAGCTGGCATAATCAGACAAAGTCCTCCTTAGAGTGTTTTCTTGGGTCAACAAAATAGCTTTCCTCCTTCCTATTTCAATGATAGGAGTAGCTTCGGGGGACAATCCTCTTCTTCTTCTAGACGCGAGGATTTGAGAACATGAAAAAGAAGACCAAAGACTTAGGGAAAGGGAGGTTATTGTTGATTTCTAGGATGTCTTTTCCTGGCTTCCCATCGCTCACGGATACTTATATCTTGTTCAAATACTTCCCAAGAACCTTCAAGCTCAACCCGGGTACTAGCAGTTTCTAGGATAGTATTGAATAAGGTCAAGGCAATGCTAGTCTGGTCTAAAGACTGTGTTCAATATTAGGTTGCCTTTGGGAAGGTACTGTCATGAGAAAAATCAATCAAAGTGTATTCGAAAAAAAACAGAAAGATTCAAAGATAATCATGAATACAATCAACTAGAGAGATATGGAAGATCTCCCCAGTATGGTCGTCAAATAAATGTTAAGAAAAAGGTATGGAATACCTCACTCAATCATTTTCAAATCTTACATGGCTAAGACAAGATAGTTGGGAATGTCACCCGAGGTTTATAGCCTCAAAACATTCACTCAATCCACAAGTATTAATTACAAAGGATCAAGGTTGATTTTATGATTGGTGTATGTTGCAATTTAAAAATAAAATTTAAGCAAAGCTACATGAATGTATACAGATTTTACAATAAAGTAACATGGAGACAAACGCGAAAGTCATGAAAACACATGTATGAGACAGAACAATAATCTGATTTTATTTTATTATGAGATATAAAAACTATATTCTTTTACAAACCCCTGCGAGGGTATGGACCAAAGTCTAATTTAGAAGTCTCCAATGGACACCATACAAATATACCCTGGCAGTGAAATAAAATTGAAACTAATGATTTGGATCCCTTAAGAACTAGCAATGTGAACATATGGGTCCTTACTTGATCCTTTAAACTCCCCAGAATGTTGTTTATGCTAAGAAAGTTTTTGAAACTATCCTAGGATTGTAGACATGTGGGCATGTATGGGTTCGTTACTTAATCTTTTAAACTTTCATAGAATGTGGTCTAAACTAAGAAAACTTTTAGAAACTATCCTAAGATTGCAAACATGTGGGCATGTATGGGCCATTACAAAGCTTTAAGATTATTTCCAAAACTAAAAGGTACCCTAGGGGTGTGTGGTCCTCTCCTAATGATTTTTTAAGGGAGATGAAATTTCCTTTCAACCACCTTTTATGATTCCCGAGATCACACTTGGGTGCGGGGAAAGAGCATACTTGATGGTTAAAACTGATTTCTAGTCCCAAATTAGTTGTTTGTGTTTGAAAAAACAATAACTTCAACTCAAAATTTTAAATGCCAAGTGAGTCATCAATGTGGAAACAAAGCAAAGAGAAGAATAGTGATTCTTTTTACCCCTAAGTGCTTATGTTAGCTAACATTTCTTGTGAGAAATGACTCTAAGTGAAGTGTGATTGTCTTACAAAGTGCAAGAAATTAAAATATGAAGGCAAGAGGCCCTCAAACCACTCATAAAAACCCTTACAATTTGCAAAAAAATGAACTTATACGCAGGGTGTAGTTCTGACAGACGCGCAGAGGGCGCACAATGCGCATAGTTATGAAGGTTGTCACGGGAACAGAGCGCAGAGTGCGCAAAATGGACATCTGTGTGTCTCAAAAGTCGTGCACTTCCTGTCATGCGTCGAGAAAGAAATTTCCAAGTGAAATTATCTTACCTTAGCTTTGAATTCTGACTTTAGAAGACTAGGTTAGGTCGATTTTGGTACCTGCATATCCAAACAATTAGAAAGAAGTGCTCTCAAGACTTAAATAAAGCGGAATTTAATATTGATCCCTAGTATGGTCGTCAATCCGTTGTGTTGGTTTTGTCACATGGGTGAGCAAAAACACAACACTTACTTGCCTAGTTAAGTGAGTTAAACAAGACAGAGGTTTGTGAGTTGATTAGATAACCAAATACACATGAAACAAGGAAATAAAAACTAAAAACAAAGAGAAATAAATGTTAGAGAAGCTTGCAAGAACTAGAACCATGAAAACAAAAAATGACAATCATATAACTACCAATGGATCAATATATTGATAGGCTAACACCGTAAAGAAAGGCAGAGACTTATGAATCCCCTCTTCCTCCTTGGGAGGGCTCTTGAGTTCCCTAATAGAGAGCTCTTCTCTTCGTGCAATGGCAAGTGACAATGGTGAAGAAACACAATGTCAATCCTCTCAAGAGGTGAGTGGAATGGCCCTTGTTATAGTGCTTGAATGATTATAAGAGAAAAGAGAATTCTCCGAGAAGAATTCTTGCAACGTAACAATACCTTGAAGTTCTTATTTTTCTAGCACCCATGTTAATGTTTATGCCATTATTATAGTTCTTTGCATTTCAATAGATAAGAGCATCATAAGAACAAGATCACTGAGAAATACACATTCATAAGAGAGCATTTATCCTGGGAAACCCTCTAGGGGAAGAAAACCCAGCAAAACTTCCTTATCATAAATAGCTTATACACTGTTCAAGAGACAACTCAAACCAATACAGATAGTCCTCCCCAAGAGATGCACCACTCTTCTCCCTCTCTCCAACTGGTAATTGCAGTTTGCCTCATAAGAGAATGAGCAAGTGAGTTGTGTGTTAGAAGTGAGGCGCTAGCCTCCTATATATACAAAACTAGCACGTGTGAAAGGACACCACTGGCAGGGCCGACCTCTCACTCTGGGTGGGTAAACCCACCTTTAATTAATTCTGGGTCTTCCATAATCACTGTTGGGGCCGACTTCTTATTCTGCCCTTTATAATTGTCTGATGACCAATTCGCAAAAGGGGATTTGGTCCTTATACAATTACCGACATGATTAATCCACAATGGGGATTAATCCAATAATAATAATAATAATGACTTGATTAATCCGCAATGGGGATTTAATCCAATAATAATAAGAATGTTCTTCACAGTTACATTATTTCAACACTCCCCCTTAACAAGAAGGGTATTCTTCATCAGCATCAGGCGAGAGAGGTCTGCATCATCAGTGGCATCTGGA
>SNQJ01S0151204.1:28410-51635 GCA_010110895.2 Picea sitchensis
GACATGATTAATCCAAAATGGGGATTAATCCAATAATAATAATAATAATGACATGATTAATCCGCAATGGGGATTTAATCCAATAATAATAAAAATGTTCTTCACAGTTACATTATTTCAACAACACCCATGGCACATCTTTATAGTGTCCATTCATGGAAATATACAACTAGTTCATAGTGTGAACAAAGGGCCTTTTAGGGCACTTCCTAGCCCTTGACCAGCCTCCAAGCTAGATTTCGCTCAGATCCGAGTGTCAAATCGCGTTGGGGGTCGAACTAGAAGTGGTTGAGACGCCGACAAGATCCATAAATGAGTCGTTCATGAGAAGTGTGCAGTGTTCTCATAAACAGTCGTGCATCTTGCGCACAGTGTGATTAGGATTGTGTTAACCTGCGCACTGTGTGCGCACTTCCTTTGGTGAATTTGCGCACTTTAATTTTTGAACCAAGTGTATAGTTTTGTGCCTTTTTAATGGATTTTGATGTTGTAGGTGTACTAATTGTTGCTGGAATTGATGTCTTTCTTCAACCATTATGTGCAATGTTGCGGACGATTTTTCAATGATAACACACACCATAAGCTTTCTCATGCAATTATTTTGCTAAGATGAAAGCATTCTTCCCCATTCAGTCTAAATACTAAATTCCCACTTCCATCGGTGTATTACCAATGTGAGAACATAGCAAGAAGCAAATACACAAAATCTCTTGGCAAAAAAGGATGGTCAGTTTAAGTGTTTTCCTTCTCATCCTTGATGTCCTCTTCCTTTGATCATTTTAACTTTCTCTACCTTAAGCTCCATCATAATAATTCATAATGTGACTAGTGTAGATTCTTCGTCATCCATGCAAATGCTTGTATAATGATTACATAATGACTTGATTTCCTTAAACTGCTAATGGAACCCCTAAATCCCCTCTAGTTCTATTCAAATGCTCCTTGAATAATATTTTATTAGGATTCAAAAAATTCTCTAAAGCTTGTCAATTAGGCAGTGAATTCATGCTTATATTTTCAGGCATAGTTCAACTCAATCTCATCAAATTTAAATTGAAGGTTTCCAGCTTATTCAAATTATCTCACTTTTCCAACTACAAACCTTCTAAATCCCTTTTGCCGTATTAACAACCATGAGTAGACCTTGATCCTTGATTTTCTTTTGCAGAAACACAATTTCATTTCCATGGATAAGAATTCTACCTCAAAACTTTGAATATTTTCCTACTGTACATATAGGACTACATGACCTTTGTGATATCAATGACACTTCTCCTTGGGCAGGGTTGATCTTAATTGTTCCGTGGCAATTTCATTTAAACACTCCTAGTAGCATAACCAATTCTCAGTTGGGTCCTTAGTGGGCATGAAAAGGTTGCCCTTCCCTAGGGATTTAAAAACTCCTCTAGTATAACACACTATTGAGTTTGAGTTGGGGCTTTTGTAATATGAACACCAATACGTTGGCCTCCAACAAGGGATTTATATATGATATGATCTCTTGATCAAATGGTAATTTATTATTTTATTACAGCATTGAATTACTGATGTACATATACTAAAATTATTTAGCAATTTTACTATTAACCAATAATGATGTGCATATACCAATATTATTATTATTATTATTATTATTATCATTTACAAGAAGCTTCCCATTCTCACTGTGCAGCAAACAAGCCCTTATCCATTCTCAGAGTACTGTGATAAAACATAGCCAGCTTAAAACAGTTTCAAAATATCCCTTCGGCTGAAACCGCAAGAAATGACCTGCTTGCATATGCAAGATGGCCCACAAGGGGTGTAACGTGTCTCTTGAAATTGAACCTTGTATGGTAGTATTTATTAAAATTGAACCTCGTATGGTAGATTAGACTTCCCAGAACGTACATGAAATTGACAAAAAGGAATGATGTATACCACAGGATTAAAAAAAACTATTTTTTCAAAATAGCAATATAGACATCACGAAATATGTGTAATTTCTATTTAGTAGAGTTTGAACACATTTACATGGCAAAACTGCAATTCCAAGATATGTCGACAGAATATACTGAGGTCAATATTTACATTGTAAAAAGAGATTACATTTCAACAATGTAAAACTCTTCATGGCATCACCTCACACCATCCAGGAGAGTTGCCACCATGTACTTCAAGCAAACATGCACATAAAACAAAGCCCAGTTGGATGAATACAAAATACACGATCGGTGTCAAATTTTACTAAATCCAACAATGCCATACACAAACACAACTTGGAAGTACCTTCAATATGAATGTTCTGCATGGATATTTATGTACCAAAATTATTGATGGCCTCAGCCATTTCAAAATGCACCAAATTACTGTCAACTTTTGCCATTTATTCAGCTTGAAATATACCTACTAGCAACAAGGCTGAAGCACAAAAAATTATGTCTTCGAGTATCAAGGAAGCAACTTGCATCATTCCTCCAGAGATATGGTCCTGCCCAGAAAACAATTTTAGAAGAGGCTTTTGCTTATAGTCCACCATTTCTTCATAAAATCATTCCTCATTAGGTTATGCAATCCATGAAAAAAACAGTATATACAAAGATCAGTAAAAATTAAAAGCCTTAATCACAAGACCTGTTCGAACATATGCGAGATGTAAATGATCTGTGTATTTTGGTAGGTCCCTTTGGGCCATTGGTTTTGGAAGCAACATCTACATCATTCTGTAAAAGTGCTTTTATTTTTGTTTTCTCAATGCTTCCAGACTGGATTGTATCTGCGATGTATTGAAGGCCCTGCAAAAATGTCCTTTCCATAAATAAATCCAATAAAATAACATGAAGTGACCTAAACACATTCCAGTGGCTGCCATCATAATTGAGAGTAAATCACAGCAAGAATATCATGAAACAAAAAGGCATGCAGGTACCTGTCGATTTCCATGGCATACCCAAGTTAACTTTATTTTTAAATAACGTAAGATATATACTGTACAGTCAACTTCTATCTTGAAACTAACATGAGCATAAACATTAAGCATCTAGATTGCTATAATCTATTTTACAAGCCATTGAACATGAAGTGACCTAAACACATTCCAGTGGCTGCCATCATAATTGAGAGTAAATCACAGCAAGAATATCATGAAACCAAAAAGCATGCAGGTACCTGTCGATTTCCATGGCATACCCAAGTTAACTCTATTTTTAAATAACATAAGATATATACTGTACAGTCAACTTCTATCTTGAAACTAACATGAGCATAAACATTAAGCATCTAGATTGCTATAATCTATTTTACAAGCCATTGAACATACCTTTAAGCTTTTATCCTCGGTAAATGTTGAAGCTGTGCGTTCTAATCGAGCCTTTGCAGGGAAATCCTGAAACCACAAACAGTAGATGAATTTAAAAAAGGAGAGACATTCTCAAGGCATGACTTATATCAGCAATACCTAAATTCCTGATGCTCATAGAATACGACTGATTGCAGTAGCACGCAATATTATGGCACAAATAGCATGGAAATTTAAGATGGTTTTGATGCGACTGAGTAAAATGAACACATTTCCTTGTACATCTTCCCAATTATAAAGAAAAAAGAAGATGGTAAGAAACATACAAGAAAAAATTCCATTCTACACAACAATTGGGAAAAAAAATTGAAACCAGATTTTCAACTAAACAATAAAATAATTGGTAGGAAATACACAAAAATGAAAAAGACAATGAAATAGAATTAGAATTTCTAGTACAAAAAGGCACGAGTTATATCTGCATCCAATGGAATGCCTGGAACCTCGTCAAGACAAGCTAATCAAGGTGCGAACCAAATCAAAATATAATAAAACATGGATACAATAGCCCAATACCTTGTTCAGTAATATGGAATAGATTACTTATATTAGCATCTGTTGTCAGCAGTTATTGCAGTGAATATCTTGTCAGTTATACTAGTATAATTTGGCCATTCCATGAGCTTATGCTTTTCATCTTCAAGTGTGTTTTTATTGTAAACGTGTATGTCCTTTCCCCCAACCAGATGGTTGTATTTCCTTTCCCCAATCATGTGAACCAGTTTCTATTTTAAAACTACCTGTCTTCTTCAAGAAAAAAGAAATATCTAGGTTACATATTAATCTTACCTTGAAACTAGTTTGACTTTAATATCATGTTTTTCTTTACGGGCAGGACTTCAGGGTCCCATATGGCATACTGTAATGGAAAACATCCTATTCCCAATTGCCAAGCCACTTTTTGTTGTCCTTCCTTGGTCCAACCTTGTAGTAAACAATTTTAATCCAGACATTCTTACAGGGAAATCACTAGACTTTGTTCACTTCCAATTTTACAGACTTTTATGTCTTACGATATAAAATGAAATAGGGGCTCCTCATAACGGTTCATATTCCATAGGTGGTATCATCCAAAGGGATGTGCAGCTTCAGCTGCATTACAGCAACCATTCATCTTCCTGAGGTAGAGAGATCCTAGAGTAAATATGACAACAGGCACCTTTGACCAGGGAATCCTTTCCGTAAGGATGTAGCCCAGCAACTATAAGCCTGGCAGTCTTCCAACTACATTAGTTGTTCAAGAGAAATTGATCAGATAATGAGGCTTCCCCAGAAAAAACCGGGATGGTTGTTCACCCATTGTTCTTAACAGGAGAGGCTCTGCCTGCAGTACTTGGGCTATGCATGATGTCTGGCTAGTCTACTAAGCAGGTTTAATCAGATGGTGAGCACCGCTAAGTGATGAAATGAAAAGATTGTGTTAGAATTAGGGGGAAAAATTGAAAAACAAAATGCTTTTAAAATTTCTCTTTACTAGAGCAGCATATATGAGAAAAGATATAAACAGATCTGAACACAAACAAAATTTCTGTGTAAAAAAAACTTTTAGCTTATCTCCTGATCAATGAATGATGTACCTATCACATGTGTGGATGTAGACCTCTAGAATATGCTCAGAAATTGTTTTAGGTTCATGGATCAAACCTCTAGGGTTTTATCTCTGTCATATGAACTGAAAGAGTGGTTTTGCCATATAGACCCCCAAAAGATGCTGTCCACAATTTGAGACAGCAAGAGCACCACAACAGAAAAAAAGCGGGACCTCCAAGACTCAAACAGAAAACCCTCCACAACTGAAACAGCAAACCCTCCACAGAAAAGAAGACAGCACAGGATAAATCTGGACAGCAAGTAGAAACCCCCACAGGAGCCCTAACAGCCCTAGCAGCAACCTAGAGGAGAGGCCGCAGATCTCACCCACCAACTGGCAGCTCAGAAAAAAGGGGCCGCGGCACCTGTATACAGGTCCGTGGCTCTTGAGGACAGATCCAGCAGCCAAAGGATGCACCTCAGCTCAGATAGACAGGTCCGGCAGCCAAGGAGGCATCAATAGCGCTTCATACACCAGCAGATAGAAGATGAAGCTCCCAGCCAACACCAAGATCAAGCAAACAACTGAGATCTGAAACTGATACACCAAAAGGAGAAGTCACACCACACAAGGAGACAGTAACTGAGGTAGCCGCAGCAAAGAGAGTGAGTGTGTGTATGTAATCAAATGCTAGAGGATAGGGTTCTTTTTATAGCTAGGGAGAGGGGTTAGGGCTAATATAAAAATAATTAAATGTCAATTAATATTAATGTAAATTATAAAAACCCCAATCACATAAAACAAGAGTGAAAGCAAGACAACAAGGGGGGACCTTTTTAAGACAAAGTCAAGGGGGGCTCCATAATGGCAAAACATGTCCACGAGAGTCTCATAATGACCTATAAACTTTATCATCATTGCATAAGAGGGTACATCAACAATGTGGTCATGTCCATCTTCATAGGCACTCCTAGGTCTCATGGACCATCCCGGGAAAGAGGAAGAGGATCACACAACAACACATCTTGATATTTCACCAAGATCTACCTGGTCAAAGACCACGTTGCCCCAGAACACATCTGGGGGCCCTATAACACATCTAGGGTCTTATCCACCAAGGTACAAGACCAAAGATCAACCCATGCATTAAGTAAGGGTTCCCTGGAACACATCCAGGGGCCCTAGAACACATCTAGGGACTTATATCAACCACCAAGGAACACATCCAAGGATCAATCCAAGCACCGGGCAAGGATTCCCTAGAACACATCTAGGGACTTACTGCTTGGTCCAAGAACAAGAATCCCAGTCGTATACTGGGGGCCCTCACTAGGGTCTTTTGCCATGGCTCTCACTGCTTGGTCTCATACCAAGAAACCCCAGGAATGTGCTAGGGGCCCTAGTCCTCGGCTAGGGTCTTATGCCATCCTCCAGGAAAATGGCTCTTGCAGCTGAACTAATTTCAACACTCCCTCTCAACAAGAGAGGCATTCTCAGCAACACCAAGCTTGTCTCGAAATTACACAAACTTTGTCAAGGACAGTGGCTTGGTCAAAATATCTGCGGTTTGTTCTGTCGTCAAAACATACTGAATACTAAGAATGTTCTTCCGCACCATGTCCCGAACATAGTGGTATCTCATCTCAATGTGTTTCGATCTCTCATGAAACACCGGATTCTCAGAGAGCTTTATACAGCTCTGGTTATCACAGTGGATGACTGTGGGTTCCGGCTCAACACTGAACAAATCTAAAAGTAGCTTTCTGAGCCACACTACTTCTTTGCTAGCAGCACTTGCAGCAATGTATTCTGCTTCTGCAGTGCTCTGGGCTATGGAGCCCTGTTTTCTGTTGGACCAGGAGATCATAGTTGAACCCAAACTGAAACAATATCTGGAAGTACTCTTCCGGTCCACTGTACTGCCCATCCAATTTGAGTCTGTATATCCATGAAGCATTACACCTCCACTGGAAGTGCATCTAAGCCCATAAGCTATAGTCCCCCGAACATATCTCAAAATATGTTTAACAGCAACCATATGAATATGCTTCAGTTCACAAATGAACTGGATGAGGGCATTCACTGCATAACAAATGTTTGGTCTGGTATGTACAAGATACATCAAGGACCCAATGATATGCCGATATAAGGTGAGGTCTTCCGGATCTGTACCTGTAACTTGGTCTTGTAACTTCTTCAGGTTAGAAATCATTAGTGTGGACATGGACTTACAGTCCAACCTGCCAAATCTACGAAGCACATCAACTGCATATTTGCTCTGTGAGAGAAAGATCTCACTCGGTTTCTGCCACACCTCTAAGCCCAAAAAATAATGCATAAGACCCAAGTCTTTCATTTCAAATTCTGTTGAAAGCTCCCTCTTAGTCTGAGCTATCAATTTTTCCTCTCCTGTGAGGAACAAATCATCCACATATAATACTAAGATAACAGGATGATTATGTACAATCTTTATATAAAGATTGGGATCTGCTATACTCTTGGTGAACCCAAGACTCTGTAGAAAGCTGTCAATTCTCCCATACCAAGCTCTTGGAGCTTGCTTCAATCCATACAGGGCTTTCTTGACTTTGCACACATGGGATTCTTTCCCATAAATTACGAACCCCTCAGGTTGCTCGATATAAACCTCTTGCTCAACTTCACCGTTAAGAAAAGCAGTCTTAACATCCATCTGGTGTAGTTTCCAACCAAAAACTACAGCAAGAGAGATAATGATCATGATGGAAGTATATCTGGCAACATGAGCAAAGATCTCGTCATAGTCAATTCCTTCTTTCTGAGAGAAGCCAAGAGCCACAAATCTAGCCTTGAATTTTTCAACATTGTCATCTACTGCATGCTTTATTTTGTAAAGCCATTTGGAGGTTACCACTGATTTGCCACGAGGTCTTGGGACCACTTCCCATACATCATTCTTTAGAATTGAATCATATTCTTCTATCATTGCATCTTTCCACACTTGATGTTTGGAGGCTTCTTCAAAGGTGGAAGGTTCTTAGTCAATCACAAGATTCAATTGAGCTATTAGGCCAGAGTAATTATCTGGTTTCTTGCTTTCTCTGAAGGTAGGTGTTGCATGCTTTTCTGCTTCTTTTAGAATTTCCCGACACCAGGATGGTTTCCTTTTAACAAGAGGTTTCTCTAAGGGAAACTCAATAGTATCCTTTGTGGGATCCACTGAAGGCTCTGGGGTCTCCTCCCTCTTCACATCTGGAAGAGGTGAATCTGAAGGTTCAAGAGATGGAGCTTCATGCTCCTTTGTATCACATGGAAATTCTCTGGCACGACGAAAAGTTGCTTCTTCATGAAAAGTCGCGTCTCTGCTGACCTCAATAAACTTTTGACCTGGGATATAAATTTTGTAAGACTTTGGGGTTTCATTGTATCCCACAAAAGTTTCTTTCTTTCCGGAGGGCTCAAGGTTAGTCCTCTTTTCTTTTGGGATATGAATATAGACTGGACTACCAAAGATTCTCAAATGATCAATTGAGGGCTTTATACCTGTGAAAACTTCTTCTGGAGTTTTCTCTTCAAGGGCTTTATGAGGACACCTGTTCTGAATGTAAACTGCAGTACTTGTAGCTTCAGCCCAAAGATATAACAATACATTATGATCATACATCATGGCTCTAGTTGCTTCACAGATCGTTTTGTTCTTTCTTTCTGCAACCCCATTTTGAGGAAGATTATAAGGCACAGTCAGCTCCCTCTTAATCCCGAAGTCAATTTCTTTTCCATTGTTTGTTCTGAAAACACGGATATGTCTACCTGTCTGATTCTCGACAAGATTCTTGAAATCTTGATATCTATTGAAAGATTCATCTTTAGTCTTCAAAAAATAAATCCAAGTTTTACGAGAAGAATCATCAATAAAAATGATATAGTAAAGACAACCATTCATAGATGGAGCAGTCATAGATCCACAAAGATCAAAATGAATAAGATCTAAAATGCCATTAGTTTTTCTATTGCTGTGAGGGTAAGCTTTCTTTGTATTCTTACCGAGAGCACAGCGTCTACAAACGATATCATGCTCAAATAAAAACACTGACATACCTGTTACCATATTTTGTAAACCTGGAAGCGCGTTGTAGTTGAGATGTCCAAGCCTTATGGGACAGAGCTCGTAGGGGTTTATCATCTCATGAGTTAATGCTTGAACAACTTGACCTGTGATTTTGTAAAGTCCACTCTCACGACTTCTGATAGTCATGCCAGAGCTCAAATCTTCATTTGAGGGCCACATGAAAGTCTTCCCTTTGGTGAAGGCTATTGAGTATCCTTTGCTTTCTAACACGACAACTAAGATGAGATTTTTCTTTAAACCAGGAACATAAAGAATTTCATCAATATGAAATACATTACCTGATTGAAGCTGAAATGAAGCAGATCCAAACCCTTTTATGTCATATGTACCATCATCACCCAGTTCTACCTTTACATTGAACTTTTTATCCCAATAGTTTGCAAGATTATGTTTGAAGTATGTCATGTGTTTGGAGGCACAGTTGTCCATTAACCAAACATCCTCTGACTTGGTTATAGTGCCAAAGAGAGTTGAGATGAGATAATATTCTGTGTTGTTCTTGCTATTTGGTGGCTACCCTGGTTCTTCTTCTTTGAGGTTCCTGTTGAGGCTCTGCTTCTTCAGTGGCAACTGAGACGTGGAACTTACCTTTTCTTCTCTGCTGAGAGGGAGGGTTCCTGCAATCTTTTGCATAATGTCCTAGCTTATTGCAGTTAAAACATCTTACTTTAGATAAATGAGGATGAAGATGAGATAGCTTACCTTGGGGTTTCTTACCTTTGCCTTTGGGTTGAGGAAACTTCTTCCATCTCTTGGCTTTAGCTGAAAGGGCATGATCTCTTACAGTTGAGTGTTCATTTCTACTTTTAAGTCTTCCTTCTTCTTCCAAGCAATCATGCCATAATCTCTCGAAGTTAGGTTGAGCTTCTCTTCCGTTGACTGAAGCAAGAAAGATTCCCCATGACTCAGGGAGTCCATCAACTGCAGTTTGTACAAGGTCATCATCATCCACAGCAACTCCTATTGTTGTAAGTTGATCTCTGGTTTGAGCAATCTTGGAGAAGAAGGCAGCGATGGTTTCATCCTTTCCCATCCTTAATGTATGTAGTTGTTTCTTCAATATTCTCTTCTGAGTTGGAGCCTTCTTTACGTAGAGATTTGCTAGGGCATCAAAGCATTCTTTGGCARTCCTTAGATGACCAATGATGGGCATCATGTTTTCCTTAACTGAGTCAAAAATGACTCTTTTAGCTTTGGCATGTCTCTTCTTGTATGTTGCCCTACCAGTATTTGAAGTGGGCTCTTATATTACCCTGGTAACCARCTCATCCAAGTCACCCTCTTCTAAGATGTTGAGTATCCTACACTTCCAAGCATTGAAGTTGGAGGCCTATTCAAGCCTATCTTCTGCTTTGACTGAAGATGAGGCCATGCTAAGTTCTAGATCAGTTTATGAAAATGATTTACTSTTGATCTGCAAAACAAACCCTAAGAAGTGGATCAACGCAGCCTCAAGTCTGCAATTCTTGAGCTCTTTTCACGCCCTAAGCTCTGAAACCATGTTAGAATTAGGGAAAAAATTTCAAAAACAAAATGCTTTTAAAAATTATGTTTACTAGATCATCAGCATATATGAGAAAAGATATAAACAGATTTGAACACAAGCAAAATTTCTGAGTGTAAAAAAAACTTGTAGCTTACCTCCTGATCAATTAATGATGTACCTGTCACATGTGTGAATGTAGAGCTCTAGAATATGCTAAGAAATTGTTTTAGGTTCATGGATCAAACCTCTAGGGTTTGATCTCTGTCATATGGACTGAAAGGACAGTTTTGCCAAAGATATAGACCCCCAAAAGATGTTGTCCACAATTTGAGACAGCAAGAGCACCACAACAGAAAACAACAGGTCCTCCAAGACTGAAACAGCAAACCCTCCACAACTGAAACAGCAAACCCTCCATAGAAAAGAAGACAACACAGGATAAATCTAGACAGTAAGTAGAAACCCCCACAGGAGCCCTAACAGCCTTAGCGGCAACCTAGAGGAGAACCGCAGATCTCACCCACCAACTGGCAACTCAGAAAAAGGGCCACGGCACCTGTATACAGGTCCGTGGCTCTTGAGGACAGATCCGACAGCCAAAGGAGGCACCTCAGCTCAGATAGAAAGTGTAAGTCTTTAGAATATGCTCAGAAATTGTTTTAGGTTCATGGATCAAACCCTAGGGTTTAATCTCTATCATATGGACTCGTGGAAAGAGTGGTTTTGCCATATAGACCCCCAAAAGATGCTGTCCACAATTTGAGACAGCAAGAGCACCACAACAGAAAACAGCAGGACCTCCAAGACTAAAATGTAAACAAGAAAACCCTCCATAACTGAAACAGCAAACCTTCCATAGAAAAGAAGACAGCACAGGATAAAATTGGACAGCAAGTGAAACCCCACAGGAGCCCTAACAGCCTTAGCAACAACCTAGAGGAGAGGCTGCAGATCTCACCCACCAACTGGCAACTCAGAAAAAGGGCCACGGCACCTGTATACAGGTCCGTGGCTCTTGAGGACAGATCCAGCAGCCAAAGGATGCACCTCAGCTCAGATAGACAGGTCCGACAACCACAGGAGGCACCAACAACACTCCATACACCAGCAGGTAGAAGATGAAGCTCCCAGCCACCGCATCAACAACTGAGATCTGAAACTGATACACCAAAGGAGAGGTCGCACCAACACAAAGAGAGTAACTGAGGTAGCCGCGAGCAAAGAGAGTGAGGTATGTAATCAAATGCTAGAGGATAGGGTTCTTTTTATAGCTAGAGAGAGGGGTTAGCTAATATAAAATAATTAAATGTCACTAATACACGTAAATTATAAAAACCCTAACTCAGAGGGAAAAGTAAGACAACAAGGGGAACCTTTTTTGCATGTCGGTAAATCTTCCATAATGGCAAAGCATGTCCACATGGTTCTCATAGTGACCTATAAACTTCATCATCATTGCATAAGAGGGTACATCAACAATGTGGTCATGTCCATCTTCATAGGCATTGTTAGGTCTCATGGACCATCCCGAAAGAGAGGAAGAGGATCACACACCATCTGACATTTCACCAAGATCTATCTAGTCAAAGATCACGCTGCCCTGGAACACATCCTGTGGCCCTATAACACATCTAGGGTCTTATCCACCAAGGTACAACACTGCTATCAACCCATGCATTAGCAAGGGTTCCCTGGAACACATCCGTGGGGCCCCTAGAAATAAATTGTGGGACCCTATATCAACCACCATCGGCCCAAGGTGGACTCAATCCAAAGGTCTTTATCTCTAGAACACATCATCTAGGGACTTACCGCTGGTCCAGTTCAAGAATCCTGGGCCGAGTACCAAATTCACTAGGTCTTTTGCCAAGGCCCGCCTCCATCGTCAGTCTCGGCACCAAAACCCTCTGTGAATGTTAGGGGCCCCTTAGTCCTCACCAGGCCCTATGTCATCCTCCGTGAAAATGGCTCTTTGCAACAATCCACTTTTCAACACTCCTCTCAACAAGAGAGGTATTCTCAGCGACACCAAGCTTGCCCCGGAATTACAAACTTCTTTGTCAAGGACAAGGGTTTGGTCAAAACATGTCAAGCCTTGTCAATAAAACATACCTAATACTAAGAATGTTCTCCGCACTGTGTCCCTAACACAGAGCCCTCATCTACGTGTTTCTAACTTCATGAAATCATCGATTCTCGTGAGAGCTTTATACAACACGAAGCATGACCCAGTTCCGCTCAACATCAACAAATCTAAAAGTACCAGCCACACTACTTTTTAGCGGGCAAAGACTTTGCAAAGAATGTATTCTCGCCGCAGTCGCCGGCGGAGCCATGTTTCCTATTGGACCCAGAGATCATAGTTGAACCCAACCTGAAACAATATCCAGAAGTACCCTTCCAGTCCACTATACGCTCATCCACTTTGTTCTCAGATATACATGAAGCATTACACCTCCACCTGAAGTGTATCTAAGCCCATAAGATATAGTCCCTCAGACATATCTTAGAATATGCTTAACATCAACCAAGAATATGTTTTTCAGCTTCACAAATGAATCGATGAGGGCATTCACCCATACCAACAACCGGTCCGTACATGTACAAGATACATCAAGGACCTAATGATATGCCGATATAAGGTGAGGTCTTCCGGATTTGAACCTATAGCTTGGTCTTGTAACTTCTTCAAGTTAAAACGGCTAGTGATATGGACTTCATACCAACTCACAAATCTACAAAGCACATCAACTGCATATTTTCTCTGTTAGAGAAAGATCTCACTTGGTTTCGGCCACACCTCTAAGCCCAAAAAATAATGCATAAGACCCAAGTCTTTCATTTCAAAAACTCCCTCTCAGTCTGAGCTATAAAAAAATTTCCTTTCCTGTAAGGAACAAATCATCCACATATAATACTAAGATATCATGATGATTTTGCGCACCTTGCAAGATTTGGGATCCGCCATACCTTGGTAAACCTAATTCTATGAAAGTCAGTTAATTTTCCCATACTGCTCTTGGAGCTTGTTCAATCATGCTGTGCTTTCTTTACTTTGCACACATGTGATTCTTTTTCCTATAAATTACTTAACCCTCAAAGTTGCTCGGGATATAAACTTCGTCAACTTCACTGCTAAGAAAAGGGGCCTTTTAACATCCACCGGTGTAGTTCTAAACCAAGATCCAAGAAGTAAGAGAGATAATGATCATGATGGAAGTATATTCAAAATATTTTAAGCTAAAGACCATAGTCAGCTCCTTCTTTTCTCTCAGAGAAGCCAAGAGCCAACCAGCCCTGAATTTTTCAACATTGTCATCTACTACATGCTTTATCTTATAAACCCAATTTGAAGTAACTACAGATTTGCCACTTATGGGTCTTGTAATCACTTCCCATACATCATTCTTTAGAATTGAATCATATTCTTCTATCATTGCATCTTTCCACTTGATGTTTGGAGGTTTCTTCAAATGTAGAAGGTTCCTAGTCAATCACAAGACCGGTTCGAGCTATTAAAATGCATCTGATCCGGTTTCTTGCTTTCTCCTCGGTTGTAGGTGTTGCATGCTTTTCTCGCTTTCAGAATTCCCCCTGGCCACCCGTGATGGTTTCTTTTAACAATATTTGGAAACTCACAGACCTTTGTGGGATCCATCAAGGTTCTCGGGTCTCCTTCCTCTGCTCATCTTGAAGAGGTGTATCTGAAGGTTCTGGTGATGGAGCTTCCAGCTCCTTTGTATCACATGGAAATTCTCTAGCACGACGAAAAGTTGCTTCTTCATGAAAAGTCGCGTCTCATTTAATCTCAATGGAAACTAACTTATGTACTCTTTAAAGACTTTGGGGTTTCACGTAACCTGGCCAAAGTTTTCTTTCCAGGCCGCCAGTCCTTTATTTAGGTATATGAATGTAGACTTGACTACCAAAGATTCTCAAATGATCAATTGAGGGATTTATACCGGTGAAAACTTCTTCATGAGTTTTTTCTTCAAGGGCTTTATGAGGACACTTGTCCTGAATGTAGACTCCTAGCATTTGTAGCTTCACCTGGTGCCATAACAATACATTATGATCATATACATCATGGTTCTAGTCGTCATTTATCAAGCTTTGTTCTTTCTTTCTAACCCCATTTTGAGGAAGATTATAAGGCACAGTCAGCTCACTCTAATCCCGAAGTCAATTTCTTTTCCATTGTTTGTTCTGAAACCCCGGATGTGTCTACCTCACTGATTTTCAACAAGATTCTGGAAATCTTGAAATTCCTATTGAAAGATTCATCTTATCTCAAAAATAAATCCAAGTTTACGAGAACAATCATCAATAAAATGATTATAGTAAAAGACAACTATCTATAATACAAATATAGATCCACAAAGATCAAAATGAATAAGATCTAAATGCCATTAGTTTTTCTATTGCAGTGAGGGTAAGCTTTCTTTGTATTCTTACCGAAAGCACAACCTCTACAAACACTAACATGCTCAAAATAAAATATTGACATACCTGTCACCATCTTTTTCAAACCTAGAAGTGCATTGTAGTTGAGATGTCCAAGCCTTATGTGCCGTGAGAGTTCGGGGAGGGTTTATCATCTCATGAGTTAATGCTTGAACAACTTGACCAATGATTTTGCAAAGTCCACTCTCACGAGTTCCAGTAGTCATGGCAGTGCTCAAATCTTCATTTGAGGGCCACATGAAAGTCTTCCCTTTGGTGAAGGCTATTGGGTTCCTCGCTTAACACGACAACTAAGATGAGATTTTTCTTTAAACCAGAACATAAAGAATTTCATCAATATGAAATACATTACCGGATTGAAGCTGAAATGAAGCAAATCCAAACCCTTTTATGTCATATGTACCATCATCATCACCCGCTCTACCTTTACATTGAACTTTTTATCCCAATAGTTTGCAAGATTATGTTTGAAGCCTGTCATGTAGTTTGGAGGCATCATTATCCATTAACCAAACATCCTCCTCGGGACTCACAGAAAGCAAACAGAGTTGAGATGAGATGGCCCTCATAGAGTTATTCATTGCATACCCCGGTTTCTTCTTATGTCCTGAGGCCTTCGCGTAACCGACGGAACTTACCTTTCTTCTCCACGAGGGAGGGGTCTCAACCTTTGCATAATGTCCTAGCTTTATTGCGCTTAAAACATCTTAATTTTGATAAATGAGGATGAAGATGAGATAGCTTACCTTTGGGTTTCTTACATTTCCCTTTGCTGAGGGGAAACTTTCTTCCATCTCGCTTAGCCCAGCGCACATCTCTTATGCTTTGAGTGCTCCCAAGTCTTCCTTCTTCTTCCACACACATGCCATAATCTCCTCGGGTTAGGGTTGAGCTTCTCTTCCTGCTGGATCAAGTAAGAAAGATTCCCATGACTCAGTGGATTCCACCAACCCAGCCAGCTGTCATCCACATCAACTCCTATGGTTGTTAGTTGATCTCCGGTTTGAGCAATCTTGGAGAAGAAGGCGATGGTTTCATCCTTTCCCATCCTTAATGTATGTAGTTGTTTATTCAAAATCCTCTTCTAAGTTGGGCCCTTCTTTTCTGTGAGATTTGCTAGGGCATCAAAGAAATCTTTGGAAGTCCTTAGAAGACCAATGATGGGCATCATGTTTCTGACCGAAGTCAAATGACTTTTTTAGTTTTAGGCATGTCTCTTTCTTGTATGTTGCCTCTATCAAAAGATTTGAAGTGGGTTTTATATTACCCCCTGTAACTACCATCCAAGTCACCCTCTTCTAGGCTGTTGAGTATCCTACACTTCCAGGCATTGAAGTTGGAGGCCCCTTCAAGCATATCTTTTGTTTTGACTGAAGATGAGGCCATGCTAAGTTCTAGATCACCAAGAAAAATGATTTCATCGTTGATCTCAAATGTTCTTAAAGGATCAACGCGGTAAATTTCAAGTTCCAATTCTTGAGCCTTTCACTCTAAGCTTCCAAACCATGTTAGGAACAGGGAAAAATTTCAAAAACAAAATATTTTAAAATCAAGTGTTTAATATAAGAAAAGACATAAACAGATTTGAACACAAGCAAAATTTCTGAGTGTAAAAACCAGAAGCTTACCTCCTCGATCACAACACCACATGTAGAACAGGGTTCTAGAAGTGCCAAGTTAGGGCCTGTTTTAGTTCTGAACAAACCTCTAGTTGACCAAAGTGATTCTGGGCATGCCACAAAGCACCCCAAAAAGATGTTGGGTTCAATTTAGCACGCTAGGTGAGCACCACAACAGTAAAAACAATGTGTCCTCCAAGACTGAAATGTGTCCCAGCAACTCCTAAAATGAAACCCTCCATAGAAAGAAGACAACACAGATAAATCTAGGCTGCAGAAACTCTAATAGAGTCTCTAACAATTTTAGCTGCAAACCTAGAGAACCCATTCACCCACCAATCGGTAATCCTTCGAAAAAGGGCTACTCATCTCGAGAACGTGTCCGGTGTTCTTATAATGTATCCTGAATGGAGGCACTCCTCAAATGCAGGAGTTCCAATGTACTTAGCGGCAACCTAGAGGAGAACCGCAGATCTCACCCACCAACTGGCAACTCAGAAAAAGGGCCACGGCACCTGTATACAGGTCCGTGGCTCTTGAGGACAGATCCGACAGCCAAAGGAGGCACCTCAGCTCAGATAGAAAGGTCCAACAGCCAAGGAGGCATCAACAGCACTTCATACACCAGCAGATAGAAGATGAAGCTCCCAGCCAACACCAAGATCAAGCAAACAACTGAGATCTGAAACTAATATACCAAAAGGAGAGGCCGCACCACACAAGGAGAGAGTAACTGAGGTAGCCGCAGCAAAGAGAGAGTGAGTGTGTGTGTATGTAATCAAATGCTAGAGGGTAGGGTTCTTTTTATAGCTAGGGAGAGGGGTTAGGGCTAGTATAAAAATAATTAAATATTGACAATTAATTAATATAAATATTAATTAAATGTCAATTAATATTAATGTAAATTATAAAAACCCCAATCACATAAAACAAGAGGGAAAGCAAGACAAGGGGGAACCTTTTTAAGACAAAGTCAAGGGGGGGTCCATAATGGAAAAACATGTCCACATGAGTCTCATAATGACCTATAAACTTTATCATCACTGCATAAGAGGGTACATCAACAATGTGGTCATGTCCATCTTTCATAGGCACTCCTAGGTCTCATGGACCATCCCGAGAGAGAGGAAGAAAATCACACATCAACACATCTTGGTATTTCACCAAGATCTACCTGGTCAAAGACCAGGTTGCCCCAGAACACATCTGGGGGCCCTAGAACACATCTAGGGTCTTATCCACCAAGGTACAATACCAAGGATCAACCCATGCATTAATCAAGGGTTCCCTGTAACACATCCAGGGGCCTTAGAACACATCTAGGGACTTATATCAACCACCAAGGAACACATCCAAGGATCAATCCAAGCACTGGGCAAGGATTACCTGGAACACATCCAGGGGCCCTAGAACACATCTAGGGACTTACTGCTTGGTCCAAGACCAAGAACCCCAGTCATATACTGGGGGCCCTCACTAGGGTCTTTTTCCATGGCTCTCACTACTTGGTCTCATACCAAGAAACCCCAAGAGTGTACTGGGGGCCCTAGTCTTCAGCTAAGGTCTTATGCCATCCTCCAGGAGAATGGCTCTTGCAGCTACACTAATTTCAACAGATTGTCATGTGCTTTGTATCACTTTGCAAATCTTAATCACCCAAGTTATCATAAATGGATACAAACTTCTCAAAATGACAACCATATCACATTGGTAATTGTATGGGATAATAGTTGATAAAAAGCCTCCAGCTCAACATAGACAGTATCATTTTCCCATTGTCTCATGGTCTTCTTATTCTTTCGGGTGATTCTTATTCCTTTATGCACTTCCATATACATATTGGATTTACTAACAGAGGATATTTTATTAGAACATGTATTTACAATTTTATGCTTCTTTTCACTGACTTATAGCAAAAGGTAGTAAATCTTCGGTCCACCATTTATAGCCAAATGTAATCATCAAAGTGTCATTTATTAGATGGCATCATTACCTCAGTTGCCGATGCAATATCCAATTAGCAGGTTAATATTCACATAAGTTTAGGATATACGTTACTTGTCACTACGAATCAACTGTGCTTGAGGAGTTGAATGTCTAATTTGAATGATGTACTGGGCACCTCCCATAGACCTCAAGTTCTACATGTCTACACACTTCAACAACTCTCTTTGGTGGCTTATATTTAGTACGACAAAAAATGGCTTGTTTGCTTTTGGGGTTACTTTAAGAGTATTTACACCATGTTTGGGGGTGCTTCGTGAGATTTGGAGTACATGGTGTATGATTAGCTCTTGGATAGTCCATGATGGATTTGTACATTGGACATGGCTTACTGCCCTCTTCAGTGGCTGATTGCCCTGAGTTGGATGTGATAATTTGGTAGTTTGGAAGGTGTCTCAGCTAAGCATGTGTCCAAGGCTCGCTGATGGACATAATTAATTACCTAGATCAGCTTTATTAATTTTATCCTAAGTTTTAACTTAAGAAAAGTATAAAAGTCAATTAAATGTCTTTTATTGACTTTTCACTTAGATTTCTGAAAAGCGACTTTTTCATAAATTAATAATTCACTAAAGTGAATTTCTAGAGGCCTCTAGAAGACAAAAGAAAAGGTGAGTTAGAGTGATAAATGTGAAATTTCGAGCTTAGATTCAGAATGCAATGTACTTTTATTTTTCTTCAATATAATGAGCAGATCTGAAAACTTAAATTTTAAATAATGCGGAAACTGAAAGCTGTAAAACAGAAGTAGACATTGCACACAAATGGAATCACACAATAACACAGGAATTTATCCTGGGGAAACCCAAAGAGGGAGAAAACCCCAGCAAACAATCTTCCTTATCAGCAAAAATAAATAAATGATTAATATGATTACAATATCACCATGAGAATGTGCTTCTGAGATTTCCAGTATGCGAGTGCCCTGTTGTGTTGCCCGCAAAAATATATATCTGTTGCCTGCAAGATATGTATATGCTGCCTGCTAAAATATATATCAGCTCCCTGCTAAAATATATATCAGTTGCCTGCAAAAGTATCCTTCTTCTCCTCTCTGATGCACTACATACAAAAGTGAATAATGAAGAGAGTAATTCTGTGTATATTCTGGGCGCAGAAGAGAGATGAGGGAACTCAGCTTAGGCGCAGAAGAGAGATGAGTGAACTCAGCTTAGAACTAGTTGCATTACAAGACAACTCGCCTTGAGACTTGACTTCTCTACTCAACTCAAATTGTAACTTGACAGGTAACTAGATATGCCAACTTGACATGCAACCTCGTACTTGTCAACTCAAACTTGCAACTAGACTTGTCACTTGACTTTTACACTTGAGTTCATTACTCAGATTCTTGAGTTAGACACTTGGACTTGACATGCAACCTTGACTTGTACACTTGAGTTCATAACTCGGATACACTTGAGTTCATAACTCGGATCCTTGAGTTAGACACTTGGACTTCACATGCAACCTTGACTTGTACACTTTAGTTCATAACTCAGCTACACTTGACTTCATAACTCAGATTTCACACTTTGGCAACTCGACATTCTTTGGCAACTCGTTATTTTCTCATGGTGGATAAAGTCACACATGCCAATGCACTAAATCATTATAATTACATCATTTGCATAAGTGATAAGGAAGATTGTTTGTCACGTCAATCTAGCTCACAGGATTTATACATTCATCCTGTCTATTGCTAGATTTGCCTTGGCTTTTGCACTAAGCTCACAAGGCTGACCTTCACTTTTGCACATGGCTCACAAGGTTTTTGTCCTGGTTCACAAGGCTTGTACGTTTGCCTTGACTCTTGCCATGACTTCACCAGACTATCTCTGGCAGCATCTCTTTCATCCTCACTTTTGTCCTGGCTCACAAGGCTTGTACGTTGGCCTTGACTCTTTCCATGACTCACAAGACTGTTTAATCTCCAAGTCTCCCCGGCTAGCCTCAAGGTGGTTACTTAAGACCTCTTGTTGGAGAATACCTTCTGACGCTGCTATTTTCAACAATAAAAGGAGGTTGAGGGTGAAGGACATAACACATTGTGTGTTGAGTTGATGAGTGAGGATGTTGGCCAAGGAAGAGGAAGTCGATTCTATAGAGTGAGGAAGGGCGACTTAGGAATGGAGGAAGTGAGATGTGTGCAGGTCGTTCCAGCAGAGGCAGAGGCCAAAAAAGCAAGGTCGATTTTTCAGAGCCGAAAAAGCTAGGCCGAGAAAGTAGGGTCGATTTTTCAGGGCCGAAAAGGCAATGCCGAAAAAGTGGGGCCGATTTTTCAGTGCCAAAAAAGCAGGCGGATTATGATGGGCTATAAGAAATTTTTGAATTTTTTGTTGTTGTAAATTAATTCCTCTAAAGCTAATAAAGCCCCTCCTTTGTTGGTTTTCGCCAGACTATGGTTTCCAAGGTATTTTTGGTGTCTTCCTATTTTATGTGCTTGGTTTCTATTTGCTTTTACTATTCATTTTAAGTTAAATAACTCAGCTATAAATTTAATACATGATTTTCAGAAGTTATATCAACATAAATAAATTTTTGGGTAAAGAAAAATCATTGGCATTTTGTTTTTGTTTGTCGAGTTTAAAGGAAATTAACATGGTATCAGAGCACAGCCTCTGAATACAGAAGGAACCAAGTCCATTTGTTGTGCAGACCAAGTGTAAATCGACAAGGGGGTCGAGTTACCAGAGAGGGCGTGTGAGTCAAAGCAGCTGACATTATGGCCAATGTAGGTTTGAGATTCAAAGATAGGTTGGAGGGAGCTTCAAATTCCAGTCCTTGAAGGAAGCGAATTGGTTTGTTGCTAGAGGAACAAGGTTTTTGGGAGTTTGTTGAAGGGTCAGCAGTACTTCCAGCACAACAACCTACTCATCTCATAGAGATGTGAAGTCTAGGCAAATAATTATTGATGGAGTCAAAGACCACATCATTCCCCATCTGTCTGGTAAGAAGACAACTAAGGATATGTGAGAGGCCCTAGTTAAATTGTACCAGTCAGATAACCAGAGCAGGAAGATGTTGCTCAGGGAAAAAATCAGAAGCACAAAGATGGCCAGGGGAGATTCCGTTGTTACATATCTCACCAAGTTCACTCAGATCAGAGATGAACTGGCAGCTGTTGGGGAGACCATGGATGAGAGAGAGTTGGTGAGGACGACCTTGAATGGCTTCACCAAACAGTGGGATGTATTTGTCAGAGGAGTTGTAGCATGGGAGAAACTCCCCGATTGGGAGAGGTTATGGGATGACTTCACCCAGGAGGAGCTAGGAGTTGGTACCTCACAGGTTAGGCAGCTAAAGAGTGAAGTTGAGGAGAATCTTTCCTTGGTTGGAAAGGGCAAGTTTAGAAGAAATAAGGGCCCTAGTGGGGGTCAGACCTCTAAGAAAGAAAAGAAAAGGGACTTTAGCAAGATAAAGTGTGGCAACAGCCAGGCGAGATCTTCGTCGGACAGGGGAAGTATGCAGTTGAGATACTGAGGAAGTTCGGGATGATGGATTGCAAGTCCATGACTACAACTATGGTCACCAATCTGAAGAAGTTGGGGGCTTCGGATTCAGATTTGGTGGATCCTACGATGTATAGGCAATTGATTGGTTAGTTGATGTATCTGGTCAACACCAGGCCAAATATTTACTTTGTTGTCAACACCTTGAGCCAGTTCATGGTTGAGCCAAGGCAAGTGCATTGGGTAGCAACGAAGCATGTGCTTAGGTACCTTCTGGGTACAGTTGGATTTGGTCTGAGATATGTCAGAGGTGATGGAGTGACGTTGCATGGATATTCAGACTCAGATTGGGCAACTAGTGCAGTTGATAAAAAGAACACTTCTGGTGGTAGCTTCAACCTGGGATCAGCAATGGTTTCTTAGTTCAACAGGAAACAGACTTCCATGGCACTCAGTTCAGTAGAGGCAAAGTATATGGCAACTAGTTTAGCGAGTTGTGAGGCTATTTAGCTTCGCAAACTTCTTGCAGGGTCATTTGTTCAGGTGTTGGAGCTTACCGTGATTCACTGCGACAATCAGAATTGTATCAAACTCTCGAAGGATCCAGTGTTTCATGAAAAATCGAAACACATTGAGATCAAATACCACTTCATCAGAGACGGAGTGTAAAAGGGAGTTGTGAAACTCTTGTACATTTCCACGGATGAGGATATTGGAGATATTCTCACCAAACCCCTAGTGAACGGGAAGTTTTTCTTCTTCAGAGACAAACTAGCAGTGGTGGAGAATACCTCCCTCGCTAAGAGGGAGTGGTGGAGAATACCTCCCTCGCTAAGAGGGAGTGTTGATGTTTTTGTAGCATCGGGGAGGTATTCTCACATTGGCCTTGGTGTCGGGCATGTGGGAATCTTTGTTATCACTCACATTGCATTTTTATTTTGTGAAACCCCTTTTATGTAGAGTTGGGGCTTGGCACCTACTTGGAGGAATAAACAATTCTAATTTAATGTTGAGTTTAGAAGGGGCTCCTAAACTCATTATTGACTCCTATAAAAGGAGAGGCAATGTGAGGAGGCACCACACATCTTATTTTGTCATTATGATGTTGGCATGAATGAGTGAACACTCTTGCCAAGAGGATTGAGAAGGCAAATTTCAGCAAGGAAATTCTTCACTTGGGCAAATTTGATCAAGGGTTTTTGGTCTTTCTTTCTCAGTTTTCCA
>SNQJ01S0151205.1:10578-23118 GCA_010110895.2 Picea sitchensis
GGAAAGTCAGTTTTTGATTTTCAGCGATAGCACTTAGGCATAGTCAGTGCTGCTGATTGTAACTGTTGAGTCTAAGAGGGAGTGTTAAATATATTGTACCCTCAACAGTCTGACCGTACACTGCCAGCTGTACTGGACAGTTGTACTTTCTATTTTTGTCTTGCTTGAGCATATTTAGCTCAACCATCTTGCATTGTAACTAGGTTCTGTACTTCTTCATACATTTCAATATACTATTCTCTTCTCTCTGTATTTTCTCTTTGCTTCACAATTTATCATAGAGGACTTGTTTCCCCAGCATATTCGCCAGGTTCTTGATTTATGTAAAGAGTGTAGTAAGTGTGTAAACAGGTATCTGGAGGAATTTTAGTCTGACCAAAAATTATATATATAATCTCGAGAATAAAACTGTATGCTCGAGTAGAAATCAAAATACACATAGAATAGCCTTGACAGGTTAAGAAGAATATTGTTACGATATATAATTTTATGACTTTAACTATACATTTACATTTAAAGTAAATTTTAGAAAGGCACCAATATTATCCCAGAAACAAAACCACCAAAAAACCTCCCGAGACCTTCCAAACTTGTCAACCAACAATCAAAGGATAAAAGAACCTCCTCATTTAGGATTTCTTTGTGAACCAAAATACCGTAGAGCAATCGCTTCCTTGAAAAGAGCATCACCATGATAGACATGTTCTATAAAGATATATTCAAAAGAGAGCTATAATGTCCAAGTGAGCTCTCCCTTTAAACCAATCTACTACTAACTTGGAATCACCTACCACCTATAAAAGTCTTATTCATTTGTCTCATGCAAAGTTTAATAGCACCCAAAGGGTTATAAGCTCTACCTGATTATTTGTGCCAATTCCAACTCCTAGTTTTAAATGAAAAAAAATGATTAAAGCTAAGATGTAACACAATAGGTCAGCTCCACAACAACCTCAAACCCCCTCACAAGCACCGTCGAAATAAATCCATGCTATTGACTAGTTGAACAAATATGCTCAAAGAGGCATGTCTATTTTTCTAATGACCTCCTTTTCTTCAAACGCAGTTCGAACCTTGTGTGAGCTACAAACAAGAGGCATCCATTTTTTCCTTAGATTAAAGTTTGATTTCTATGTAACCAAATTCCCCATTTGACATAACAAGGAAGGTCCTTGAAGGAAGTGACCATTTAATTCGTCACCCAGGTCCAAAGTCATTGCTCCAATGAGGATTGACTCCATGTTCCTGGACATTTCAAAAACTAGAATACCTCTTGCCAAACCTGCACTTTAAATGAACAAGAGACAAAAAGGTGGCCCACCAACTCCCCTTCGACCTTACACAGGATGCACATATCCGGGCCTTTCCACCCTTGATTTTAACCATTATCCCAGGTTTAAATTGTATTATCCATTGCTGACCCCATAAAGATATGTATCTTCAGAGGGAACTTCCATTTCCAAACCAATGACCACCACCACTTGCATTCACCTATCAAAAGAGTTAGAGAAAGATCTTCATAACCCAAATTTGTTATGAAAGTACCAGAGGATTTATTCCACATCCATATTAGTTCATCCTCTGCATCATGAAGAAACATTCCATTATGTGAGAGAATTCAAGTGTAAGATCTCCATTCTTCTTCCAAGTCTCCATGCAAACCTAAGTCCTCTGTCGAGAACCAATTCTATAACCATTTTTCTCAGGCACCCTATACCTCTGTGTCAACCAACATTGTGCGACTTTGTTCCCTTAACCATGATTTCAGATCCTGAGAAAGAAGGAAACTACCACCTGTGTCGACCCATGGGTCTTCACCCAACCTGACTCGATCCCCTCTACCTACCTTCCACGCCACCTGTGGAAAGGCTTGGACCAAACCTTTCCAAATATTTGAAGCACCTTTGCACAATATAGATTCAGTATTAATCTATTATTCCACTAAATAATATTTAAGATATTTTTGTTTCATAATCTTTCCCCATAATCCTATGTTGAACAATATTTGCCACAAAATTTTTGTTTCTAGAGCATAACCAAATAGGTGAATGTTCTTTAAACCCCACCCACCTTATTTTTTGGGTTTCGCCAAGGTTTTCCAACTAATGATATGGATACACTCCTTCTACTTTTTTCTCGACCATAAAAAATTGAAACATATCCTTCTTATCTTTTCTGGGATGTTTTTTGGAACATGAGCTAAGGAGAGCCAATAAATAGGAATGCTCTTGAGTATTTTTGTTAGCAAGACTAAATTTCCGCCAATAGTTAGTCGTCTATAACACCAACAGATAATCATGGCTTCAATTTTCCTGAAGATCCACAACTAGTTAACCACTCTATCATCATTAGGTTTCAAATAATAACCTAGATATTTTAGTCCACTATCTAAAGGCTCAACACCGAAAGAGAAAAGATGATGAATCAATGCTTCCACTTTAGAAGACAATTCATTACAAAGAATTAGGGATTTTTTACTACTTATTTCCATCCCAGTCGCCAAACAAAAGGTCTTTAAAATGCATTTGTATTTCCTCCATTCCCTTACTAAGCCATCCCCAAATAAAAGAACACCATGGACAAAAAGAAAATATGTTATATTTTTTACCTCTACTACCAAAATACCTTTGATTGATCCTTCATGTCTCGCAGAGTTAAGTAGCCTACTTAGACATTCGACTATCAATAGAAATAGAAAAGGGGACAAAAAACAGCCTTGTCTCGAACCCATTGAAGCTTTACAAAACCTAGAGGGAAATCCATTGATGAGAACTGCAAAAGAAACCAATGAAACACACCCAAAGATCCAATTTACTACCTCGAGTATCGAGCCAATTTCAAGTAGGAATAGTCTAAAAAAGGTCCAGTTGACCTTATCCTAATCTTTGGCCAAATCAATCATCACAACTGTTGTTGAAATCTTTTTTAACTTAATGGTATGCAAACCCTCATATGTTGAGCTAATTGCATCCAAAATCAACTTGCTAAAAAGAAACACAAAACACCCTTCTAAGATAAAAATAGATAAGACCCCTTTAATTCTATTAGCAATTATTTTAACTATCACTTTGTAAATGAAATTACAAAGTAAAATGGAATCAACAAAATAAACTAAATGTGACTTCTTAAGAATCAAAGTGATAAAAGTT
Organism: Picea sitchensis; assembly: GCA_010110895.2. Classification (NCBI taxonomy): domain Eukaryota; kingdom Viridiplantae; phylum Streptophyta; class Pinopsida; order Pinales; family Pinaceae; genus Picea; species Picea sitchensis. The sequence goes on from SNQJ01S0151205.1 coordinate 13,728, forward strand.
GCATTAAGAGCCCCGAAATTCTACCACAAATCCTTACTCTCCATTGCCCTAAGGATCTCCTTTGAATAAGTCATAAGTCATAGATGTATAATAATATAATATATTATTTATAGAAATAAGATTGGTTGAATGAGATGATGTAATTAATTTTCATAATATTTGTTGATTGAGATAATATGATTAATTTTCATGGGCTCTTTAATTGTTTAGCTATTAAAAAAAAGAAAAATCAATAATAATTCTCAAATAGGAATTTCATAAATATGAAGATGTTGTAAATGATGGCAATCATGACGTTATTAAGAGAATTAATCATTTATATTTATAGTTAGTGAGTGCATATGATAATGAAAAGTGTATGATGAGTGCGTTAACGCTAATAATGAAGAATTTTTAATAAACTTTGGTGTAGCTATAGCTTCTTTAAGGCTATATGATATAAATGACAAGAAATACTCCATGTGCATGAAAAATGGGTTAACGTATATGATCATGATAAATATGGTTAACGTATATGATCATGATAAATATGGATAATGATAAAGACGATCTTCTTCCTCCATGTTCGTAGCCTAAGTGAGACTCCATGATTTGTCAACTTTTTAGAAAAATATGTACAATATTACTACATCATTGAATGGTATGAATATTTTTGTATAGATATACCATTAAGGTGGAATTTTTAACAGATATTATTTTATATAATAGAATTCAAAATTGATATCAATTTTGAATTTTTCTTGAATTCACTAAATCACTTTATGATGGCAACGAAGCTTTCTTCAATAATATCTATACTAAAATTGAGTGATATCATCAATGTCACCCTTAACATAGAATATTTGTACCTAAAATCGATGCCTCGAAAGAGCACAATATACCAATGTTAAAACAACTCAATAGAAAGTTGAAATAGATTATGAGGGAAATCAATTTTCCATTGTTAAAAATAACTTAAAAGTTTCAATATAAGAGATCAATACATTCGTCAAGAATGTTCTTTGGATAAAGAAATCATTACACTTTTGATTTGAAGTTCTCATTACTCTAAAGTAAACTTGGAGATCTTATATAGCAATGAGATTTTGAAAAAGGAATGACTTAAGCTTATAAACGGAAGTAATATGGAAGGTCTTAATTTTTTTTCCTTTTCAATATGTAGAGATAAATAGAGAAAAGAATTTGTGAAATCTAAAATGAATGGTTTATCAAGGCCTTACTCACTCTTATTGACAAACAATTCTCCCTGTAGAGAAAAGCACTAGTAAGTAGCTTTCCATTATATGTATAGTATAGTAGAGAAAAGATTCGTGATGGTAAAAATAGATTCCTAGACAAACACAATAAGGGACCTCTCTCTCGTTCCCTTTCACCAAGGAAAAACAAATACACTTCACGAGAAGGAAACTTGAAACTTGAGGCTTAGAGAACCTAAAATTAACCTTCTCTTGTGTTTCTCTCTTTTTTGCATTCTCATCTCAATAATTAGGGATAGTGTAAGACACATTTTTTGCCCTTATCTCAGCATGTGTATATGTGTATGTGCACATAGGAATACATCAAATGGCGATACACTCATCGAATAGTACACACTTTTATTATGGTCTCAACTACAAAGTGAAGGTGTTAGTATGATTATCTATGTTTATGTTGCACTCATAGAGTCTAAGCTAATTGTCTACACTATATTTGTATTCAAATCATGTCTCTACCTTCTGAATCTCTATATTCTTGTTCTTGTTGTTTGGACCCTATGTCATTGTTGTGAAAGGTTAATTTTGCTAAAAGCAGTACTCGAGAGAATTCCTATTTATTGGCTCTCCTTAGCTCATGTGCCAAAAAGCATCCTAGAAAATATAAGAAAGAGATGTTTCAATTTAGGTCTTCTTATCCAATCCTCAATTTATCAATCTAAATGTACATTTGATAAACCACTTTACTCCATAAAACCTTGTCTAAGATAAGACTCCACACAAAATTTGTTGCCAAATCCTTTGTAAAAATATATATTATCTTTTAACCCCCATCCTCTCATATCTTTTGGAAGGCAATGTTCTTCCATTAACCCATAATAATGCTTCTTTTTTCTCTATCCCCGACCACAAAAACTGAAAAATTCAATTTTCTAATCTTCTAAAATACAAATTTTAAAATGTAAAAAAAAGACATATAATATACAAAGATGGCTTCTATAATAGATTTTACCAAGACCAACCTTCCACCCAAAATAACCATCTATTATATTAACCCTTAATCCTTCTCTCAAATTTTAATATCAACTAGTCTTAATATTTTATGGCATAATAATTTGGCTTGATATAAAAACTTAAGTACTTCAAATATATTTTAAATTCAAGTTGTTGATAAGGAAACAACTTCCAAAGCTTGTTGATCTAGTCAAAGTTGACTCATCAAAGGTAAAGGTAGCTAAGGCATCAATATCAACTTATCTATATCTGATATTCTCCTTATGAATATAAGGAATTGTTAAATTTTCAATATTTGTTTTCATTTCTTTAGTAGAGTAGTATAGTTCAAGTATAGTTCAAGAACAAAGGTTATCATCTCAGCAAATGGGAGGATTTATCTAAACCAAAGATGATGGGAGGCTGGGGCCTTAAAAACCTGCCTCTCTTTTACAAGGCGCTTTTGGCTAACACCATTTGGAGAATTTTAACAAAACCTGGACTATGGAGCAGTGTAATCAATGCTAAATATCTCCACCATCTACCGGTCCACATTTGGATCAGATTCGTCGCGGTTCGACCTTCAAAAGGCTCACAGTCTTGGAAACATCTCTCATCCACCCTTCCGATCATTTTACAATAGCTTTCATGGAAACCTGGAAATGGAGGCTTGATAGAAGTTGGCAGCGACAACATTCTGGGTTTGGGCAGAAAAGCCATGCTTTCACCTCCCCTCCATGCGCACCTACAAGAAAAGAGCCTTATCTTCTTGCACCAATTCTACTGTCCATCCAAAGGAGGACCGATAGGCGACTCATGGATTAAAGGATCGGATCTCCAGCTGGACTCGGAGTTCATAGGCGAATGGGATGGCTACACCCAGCTTCTTACGGAATCTGGCGTGCGACTGCAAGATAAGCCGGATACCCTCATCTAGACGGGGGGAGACTATTCCGGCCAGCTCAACGCAAAGAATGTTTACCAAGCTTTGGCATCAATTATCTGGAAACCATTAAACACCAGCTGGAGATAGAGGATTTGGAGGGATGAATGCCCATTGAAGCTCAAACTTTTCGTGTGGCTCCTGCTGGAAAACAAATTATTGTTTTGGGATAAGTTGCAAGCTCGCAGCTGGGAGGGCCCGAACCGTTGTACCCTTTGCAAACTTGCCAGCGAAACTGCTCTCCATGTTTTCATTCAATGCCCATTCACACGTTCGATCTGGACTTTTCTATCTTTGGCGATAAATTTCTCCTCTCATTGGACGGGTACCAGTGTTCTAAGATGCTTTCATAATTGGTTCAATAACAACAGAACACATTCAATTCTACCTATCCATCTGTGCTGGCAAGTCTGGAAGGCCAGAAATGCAGCAATTTTTAATGATAAGATCCCATCATTCCAAAGTGTGTCAAACCACATTCTGGTTGAGGCGATCAACTCTGGCAACACTGTAAAGGCCCTGCCATCTGTTCGACATTCTTTTATCATCCCAATCGACAGGGCAGTGGCTTGGTTCGATGGTGCCTCACAACAAGGAGGTGCTCTTTGTGGAGCTGGGGGGGAAATTGCATTAAACCCCCACACTTGCATCTGCTGGACTTTGAATTGCGGACAGGGATCTAACATAAAGGCAAAGCTTTTAGGTGCATGGGCATCTCTCGTTCTGGCTATCCGCCACACCGATGTGTTGTTACTTCTTGGAGACTCTAAGCTTACTATCGATTGGCTGAATGGACTTGTTGACTTCCAGGTGGCAGTCCTTAATTGCTGGAAAGAGAGAACCAAAGATGCTACACAATTGTTTACAAAGCTCTCCTTCAAGCACATTTTCCGAGAGGAAAACAGCGAGGTGGATTCCCTTTCTAAAAGAGCATTGCACCTTCCATCGAGTCAAATCTGTTTTACAATATGGGAGGATGGCAACGAAGGACCAGCCTACAAGATTAAGCTTTGTTTTGTCATCTTCAATTCTATTCTGAACATCTTTTGATCTGAAAGTCGATCATAGATGGGATTTCACTTTGATAGTCGGGACAGTGATGGATTGATCCAAGTATTGAGCGGTTCCTCCATGTTTGTTGTTGTTCGAGAAGATGGTTTTTGTAAATTTTTATATCCTTATAAATATAAAGAGCATTTTTTCTCATGGAAAAAAAAAAGTATCTCCTTCCTTAATTACATCATTTTTATAACCATCACAAAACAACAAATAAATCATTAACAAATAAAAAAATATATAAATTTTCCCCACTTTTATACCTTTACCAAATCTCTTAACCTCCATCAATTCCCTACTCAAACGCTCACCCACAATGAGAAAGAGGAAAGGTGATAAAGCTACTCGAGAGCATTCCTATTTTAGTGACACAGGGTCCAAACAATGGAGTAGTGCTTCTAATGATGATTGTACAATAAAGACAAAATAAATTTATTCTATAGAATGGTGATTTTATTAACTAAACTTTGAAAATTAATTAAATATTTGTTAATATATTTAAATAATATAAATTGAATTTTATTTTATAAATATGTGAAAATTAATTAAATATTTGTTAATATATTTAAATAATATAAAATTTTGTTTTATTTTATAAATATGTAAAGAATTTTTTTTTAAATATATAATTATAATTAATTATAAAATAAATAAATTCAATTTTTTATAGTTTAAATTTTTGTTCACTTCATAACCAACATAAAAAAACCTTTAAAAATAAAAAGATTCAGACAAATGCAATGTCCATGAAATCGAATGGCTAACTTAAAATGTCGTAATAAACAAGACACATCTACACTCGTATGTTCATATGGAAAACATAAAATGTTATTCACAAGAAATGCATTATTTAAATTATTATTTTCATGTACAATGGTATGCTCATATGAAAAACTTATATTATTTATGCTTTGAATATACAATCCTCGGGCAACATGACATGCACATTGTGGATAAACAACAAAGAGATCCTAAGAGCCATGGTTGCCCTGGTACTGGTCGAACTAGGAAGCGAAGCACTAAGTGTTGTTAGGATGATTGGTTTGGTTAGGGCTCTCATCTTTTCATGTTTGGGGTGAAGAGTTGGGTCAGAGTTTTGGAGGGTTGGGAGTCGAGAAGGCGGTTAGGGTTTAGTCTAGGGTTTTAAATGAGGTTGAACTCGATGATCTGATGGATATGGAGACATCAACTGTAAATCCAGCTGATGACCTGGAGGAGGATCAATGGTGGAGCCAGGGGGATCTGCACAAATCGGATGAAGCGTACAAAGAAGATTTGAGACTGTACCGACTATCTTTACTCCCAGACGATGTGATAGTTAGTAAAGTGGACTCTGAGATGGATATCCATACACTGCATAGGACAGATGATGAGCGCTTGTGTGGATCATCGGAGCTGAGTGTGTCTAAATTAATAACAGACCTCTTAGCTCGAGAAGAATAAAGAGTTGGGGATTTGTGTGCATTGATGTCCCATATACCTCCACTAACGTCATTGAAGTGTTTGGAGAGAGAGGGTGCATGAAAGACTATAGTGGAAAAAAATAAGCCAACTCGGGATGTAGAGTTGGGAGTGGAGGCGGTTGCTTTAGAGGCAGGAACAGTGGGTCTCTTACCAGTTAGGAGTGGTACTTACAGTTATGGAAAGGTTGCAGCATTTACAGGGAGGGATAACTCTAGACGAAATGTAGTGGAAGGAGGGGTTATAGAAGGTTTGTCGGTGTCGTGGAAGAAGAAGAATGAAGACGATGATGCTCAGTGTAAAGGGGCTTTAGGAGATAACGGGGAGGTTTTTTCGAGAGTAGGAATTAAAGCATGGAAGGTTAAATTTAAGAAACCTTTGGTTACCCTCGGACAGGATATAGGAATGTAGGAGGTGGGAGACTACTCAGAGAGGGGGTTCATAGGGAGATTCAGATACCGTGCGATGGCTACCGACGATATTCATGGATGGGTAGCCGAAAACTGGGGACCAGATTTGGGTATCCTTCCGAAGGTGTTATCCTAACAAAAGGGTGGTACTGCTTCTTGTTTAATTCGTTGTTGGATGCAAAGGTGATACAAAATACGGTTTGGTTGGTGAATCAGGGAAACCTAATGCTAAAGAAGTGGTACCCTGCATTCAATCCGGAGAAGGAAATTGTTCGGTTTAGACATATGTGGGTTCTACTTCCTGGTTTTCCGCTGGTTTTATGGATCCTATAATCCTTCAAAGAGATAGGGAATGCGCTCGGTAAATTTATTTATACTGATCCTAATATTTTGTCTTGGTCTAACAGGCGGGTGGGGATATTGTTGGTAGAAGTCGATATTTTTTTAGGCCTCCTGGAAGAAATAGACATTGGATGGAGTGGGGTCATGTTCCAGTAGAAGCTGGACTTTTTAGGGGTTCCTTTCAGGTGCACAAACTATATGGAAACTGGAAATCTACAGGTGCAGTGTAGAGGGAATAGGAGGTCAAAGTTTATATTCTGGGAGGTAGAGCGTAGCAAGCCTGCTTTAGACTTGCAGTCGGTTGTCCTGAATTCTATTGTTGAAGAAGGAGCAGAATCCTTGTTGTCCTCTGGCATGAATAGCGACTCTAGGACTGGTAAGTTAAGACTAACCTTTTCAGATCATATTTATTTGATTCCTGTTAAAACTTTAATTTGGAAGAAAGATCTAGGGAAATGGGATTTACTAAGGGAAAATCCTTCAAGGGGGAAGTTGGGGGTTGATGGTGCTCTGGATTGTGTGCCTGTGTCAAAGAATCTGAGTGGGGAGGTCGTTGGGTATGAGATCTTATATTTTTCTATTGGATTCAGAAAGGAGGGGGTTGTGGAAGGATCAGGGTGTACATTGGGTGGGGGGTTTACCTTGAAGCCAGAGGTCTCTCTTTCTCACCTGAGAAACTAGGTGGGGGGGACCTGATAGGGTTGGGGAGTGTAGCGTCAATGGAGAAGGATGTACTATCTACTGGGATAGTGGAATATAGGCCACCTCAAAGGATTGGATTGTCTATCAAATTTTTTGAGGGAAAGGAAACTTATGTTATCTCTTATCTCGGGACAGTTAGGAATATAGACGCAATCTCTCTTGAGGACAACTTTACAATTTTTCCCTGTTCGGGAGTGGAGGGTCGGGATATGACTTCTAGTGTCACTACCTTGGAATCGTTCCCTCCGAAAATTGATGGAGATGTTACTGTTTTAGAGAGATCTTACTCAAAGGAGGAGTCATCCATTCACTCTGTGATAGTTGAGTCATTAAACAATTTCATTCCTTCTTATAGAGACGCCCTATCCCGTACCCTTATGTTGATTTGTTATGGGAGGGAAACTGTAAAATTTTTAACAGATAAGAAAGGAAAGGGGGATACCGATAAGGTTGTTTCTCTTCTTAGTGAGGTGGGAGAATATTCATTATTGAAGGGAGTGGTTTGGGAAGGACTGGAGAAGGATTTCTCCCCTCTAAAAACCAAAAGTGCGAGGAGGTTAGGGAAAGATAAGGAAATATGTGCTTGTTCCAGTACTTTTATGATTGTTGGTCCTAGGGCTCTTAGAGCTCAAAAATCCCTCGCTCGGGTTAGGAAATGATTGTGGCAACCCTAAATATTAGGGGAGTGGGGGGAACTTCGAAGTTTGTATCCCTAAAAAGGTTCCTCGAGGAAACTAAACCAAATGTACTATTTATCCAAGAAACTATGGTATGTGTATCAGAAGCTCGAGAAATTTTCATGAAGCTACTACCAAACTGGTATTTTTGTGGAGTGGACTCTACTGGTCTATCATGGGAGCTTTTGTCGGCATGGGACCCAAGAAAAGTTGATTTATGTGCTTATTTTTCCCCTGTAGGGATTTTTCTAGATGGAATAGTAAAAGATTTAAACAAAATATTGAATCTGATAAACTATTATGGTCCTTATGCTGACAGAGAAGTATTTTGGGAGACAATTAAAAGAGATGGGATTCTCAAAGAACAAAATGTGATAATGGGGGGCGATCTAAATTTCACCATCTCTAGTAGAGAAATGTGGTGAGCACATTCTAGAGTTGATTCGTTACATTCTTATTTTAGACAGTTGTTACAAGGTGAGGGGTTAGTGGATGTCGAACCTTTAAAGTTTCTCCCAACCTAGCGAAATGGAAGAGGAGGTCTAGACTACATTGCAAAAATATTAAATCAGTTTTTGCTATGCGATTAATTATTGATGTCAGGGATCATATATAGATATTGGGTTTCTAATTCAAATATTTTGGATCACATGCATGTGATCTTACATGTGGAAAATGATATAAGGAAGGAAAGTTATCCTTTTAAATTTAACTCGGTGTAGCTTGAGGATATAGAATTTGTATAACTTGTAAGAACAAATTGGAATGGTTTACTGGGAAATGAGATCCTAAATCCAATGGATGCTTCAGCAAAAAAGATTAAGATACTTAAGTCTATAAGGTAGCTATAGAGGTAGTGGGGGGGCCCAGAGGGCCCATAGTGATAATAGTGGAGGTCATTCAATGTAAGGTGGACTAGGTCCACTATATTATTAAATAAGGCCCACTATGGNATGGGATTCTCAAGGAACAAAATGTGATTTTGGGGGGCGATCTAAACTTTACCACCTGTAGCAGAGAAATGTGGGGAGCACACTCTAGAGATGATCCATTACATTCTTATTTTAGACAACTATTAAAAGGTGAGGGGATGGTGGATGTCGAACCTTTAAAGATGCTTCCAACCTAGCGAAATGGAAGAAGAGGACTGGACTACATTGCAAAGAGATTAGATCGGTTTTTTCTTTCAGAGGAATTAGTGATGTCAGGGATCAGATATAGAAATTGGGTTTGTAATTCAAAGATTTCAGACCATATGCCTATGATCTTACATGTGGAAAATGAAATAAGGAAGGTAAGCTATCCTTTTAAATTTAACTCAGTGTGGCTTGAGGATCCAGAGTTTGTAGACCTAGTAAGCGAAAATTGGAATGGATTATTGGGAAATGAGATCCTAAATACAATGGATGCTTTAGCAAAAAAGCTTAAGATACTTAAGTCTTTAGTGGTTAAATGGGAAAGAAAAAAGAATCTGGTAATTAAGGAAGAGCTGGTAAAGATTGAAATGGAATTGGATACCTTGTACACTAACTATCCTGGGGGATTTGAGAAGGAGGATGATAAAGTGTTGGTACTTGAGAAGGAAAAAAGAAAATTGGTCATCCTGAGACAGGA
>SNQJ01S0151206.1:10702-21710 GCA_010110895.2 Picea sitchensis
ATGCATTATCTTCTGCGGCTCTGTCAATTCGTTTTCTGTTTTGCTGCAAATTCATTTTCTGCGTTTTCTGTTTTGTAGCAATTCGTTTTTCTATTCCGCAGATCTGTTTTCAGTGACAACGCATACCAAGTCATGAGACAGCCCAAACAAGGCATCCAGGAGAGATCCCACAAGGGGCAAGAGACCATGCACTTCGTGTCTCAGGCTTCAGGCCATACATAAACCAAAAGGTGTTCTGAGTGGCACTCCAACCACAAGACACTGGAAAAAAAAATTGCAAAGGAAGGGAATCCCTGACCAGGTGGATGGAGTCGCAGACCCAAAATCCGCTCTGAAACAAGTTGAGATGCAAATCAAATCGTTGGCCAGGTGTAAAAACTACAGATGGTAAATGTGTCATGGTTACGATTCATAGTGCTATGGTGGCACACAGTTACCAGGTTTCGATCTCGCATATTACCATCACAGAGTTACAATTTACCCAAGACCCAACGCAGGGTAAAATTTATCCACTGAGTTACAATTTACCCAAGACCAAACGCAAGGTAAAATTTATCCATCATGATATGAAACAAATGCAGAGGTAACCCTGTTACATCTATTACATAATGGAAAACACAAAAGTAATAATTTACATCCATTATATATCTACAATCGCACGAGTAATATTTACATCTTTCACATAATTACAAACAATGAAGTCATATTTTACATCCCTTACATAATTACAATGGCAAAGGTAATAATTTTACATATGTTACATAAATTTAATCGTAGAGGTAAAAAAAACAAGTCAATCCAACAAGAACCCAAAGTAGATGGAAGTTTAATCTTTTTACATCTCGGGATACCAATATAAACATGCTAACAATAGTAAGAGAACGTCAAAGCCAAAGGATAACTTATCAAAAGGATCACAGGAGTTCTATGAGTCGAGGCGCTGAATAAACAACAAGGAAGCCAAATAATCCAAAATCCAAGGCCGTACTGAAGGACGTAAGTCAACAATCAGGCAAGGACATCCACACAGCTAGACGGCTCAAGGCTCACCTTCACTTCACCATCCTCGCACAAAAAAATAGGGCGTTGAGATCCATAGGTCTTTTAATGCTAAGGCGATGACCATAGATCAGGCTCATGGCCGACTGCTCAGGCAAGGACTAGTGAGCTAGGGACGAAGGATAACAACCTCAAGGTCACAATCAATACATAGGGGGGTCACGACATGAGGGAAGATGAAGTTCATGGAAATCAATCAACCAATCATTCAGCCAGGCTATAAAAATTTCAGTCATGAAACCAGAGAACAATTTACCTACACAATACACATGTAGATCTCAAACATACATCCTACAATATTCTATCGTTCAAATAAGAAAGCGTACCATTTTTGGTTCACCCAGTCCGATTGGCGTCCCTTGCTCCGTGCAAATCCCGCTCACTGACCGTCGAGACTACACCGGTACCTCCCAGCCAACGCTAGGGGCACTCTTCTTCCCCCTTATCCCCCAAGCCACAAAGGGGCCACACACACTATCCAGAGGTTTCGTCTAGCTCCCATCTCGCCTCGCTAGGTGGAGCTACCATTCCTCTCCGAGCTAGGTATCCCAACTCCCCACATGTAAATCAGTCAAGTTGTTATTTGTGTAGCATAACTCTACACAAACAAAAGATGATCCTTCCTCCTTCTCCTCCCTTTCTTTTATAGAGTTTCGAACCTCCCTTCCTTCCTAAAATCTCATTTAATTAAAGTTTTAAAAACAAATTCCTAAAATTTCCTCTCCGTACAAGTGTCCCCATCCCCTACATATCCATATCATATCATACAGTCAGATGCACTAATATCGCAGTAAAATAATCAAACCCGAATGGCACACTACCTGACTCGATCCGAAGTCCAAGGGATTCATCAATGCCTCTGCATTCGCGAGGTCCAAAACCCTGCACACTCAGTAAAACTGAGTCAATAGCACCTGTCTATGTCAATGTAGTAAAACAACATGTCATGTACTTATAACACATCATAATCAAAGTCAAATGTTTTAATAACATAATAATTTGGATCACTTGCGAGCAAGTGTCCTCAAAGAATAAGTTCACTCAATTCACCAGAGCAGGATGTTACATACACCCCCTCTTGGTCTAAACTTCATCCCAAAGTTTCGCAGTATAAATGCCGAAATAAGTGTATCACAGTATCATATGTCTATCTATCAAACAAAAATGGAAACTGTTAGCGCATATCATATGTGTCCTCCTAGGTCGTCGAGTGTGGACTATAATTGTCCAAAATGGCCCAGTAAACACCAATCCTCGATCGGAGATAATATTCTTAGGCACGCCATGCAACCTCGCAATATCACTGAAGAAAACTCTAGCTATGTCAGGTGCCTGATACATTGTATGCACAGGAATAAAGTGAGCACTCTTCATCAGAGAGTATACTACTACGAAAATTGAGTCATGTCTCATTGTCGTCAGTGGCAATCCACCAATAAAATTCATCGAAATAACCTCCCATTTTGATTCTGGAATAGCATGCAGTTGTAGTAATCCTATTGGGTGTCTATGGTCAGCCTTTACTTGCTGACATTCTAGACATCTGGCCACATAGTTGACTATGTCTGCCTTCATTCCCTTCTAAAAGAATAAGGGTTTCAGGTCTTCCCTAATCTTCGTGACTCCCGAGTGAGCCATGTAAACTTCTTTATGAGCCTCGCTCAGGATCAACATCCTCAACTCGTCATTTGGTGGTACATAAATCCGACCTTTAAACCGCAATAAACCATCGCTATCAAATGAAAATCCCTCAAATTGTCGTACCATCATTGTTTTTTGTCCGATAAAACCCTCGACCTCTTTGTACCAGTCATCGTCATGCTATAAAGTTAGAATCTTTTCACGTAGATTCGTTTGAAGAGGCAATACCGAAAAGCTACGTGGTCTTCGACTCAATGCACCTGCCACTCGGTTTACTATTCCCTTTATGTAAGTAATCTCAATGTCGTGCTCGCTAAACAATTCTGACCAATGTCGTTGTTGCGCATTCAGGTTGCCTTGCGTAGAAATGTGTTGTAGTCCACAATGATCAGTATTTAGTTCAAATTTTTGTCCAACAAGGTAGTGTCTCCAAACCTTCAAGGCATATACGATGGCTAACAACTCCAAATCATGAATCACATAGTTCTCCTCATGCCTTCTAAGTTTCCTTGAAATGTAAGAAATCACTCATTTGTCTTGCATCAAGACTCCTCCTAAGCCTTCCTTGGATGCGTCAGTGCATAACAAGAAATCTGCGTCCACATCCAGGTCCTTTAGTATCGGTGCAGTTGTCAACAATTCCTTGACCCTCCGAAATTCTTCCACGCATTTCTCAATCCAAAAAAACTTCTTGTTCTTCTTCTACATCTCCGTGATCAGATTCTCTATCTTTGAAAATCCCTCGATGAATCGTCGATAGTATCCTGCTAAACCCATGAAGCTATGCACTTCCGGGACATTCGTAGGTGCAGGCCATTCCATAATAGCCTCGACCTTGGCTGAATCCATGACGATGCCTTTGTCAGAGATGACATGCCCTAAGTAGTGAATCTTCGATTGATAAAATGAGCATTTGGACAACTTCCCATACAATTTGTGCTCTCGCAAACATCGTAGTACCAAGTGCAAGTGCTCGTCATGATCCTCCGTTGTACGAGAGTAAATCAAAATATTGTCAATGAACACTTGGACAAACTTGTCCAAGTACTCGTGGAAAACCCCGTTCATCAAACTCATAAATACCCCTGGGGCGTTTGTCAGTCCAAATGGTAAAACAATAAACTCATAATATCCAAACCTCATCTTAAAGGCGGTCTTAGGGACTTCATCCTCCTTGATCCGTAACTGGTCATACCCTGATCGCAAATCAACTTTGGAGAACACCGTCACAACCTTCATTTGATTGAACAGGTCATCAATTCTTGACAATGGATATTGATTCCTGATCGTAGCCTTGTTCAATTGACTGTAGTCAATTCAAAGCCGCCACGATCCGTCCTTCTTTCGTATGAAAATAAAAAGTGCACCCCACGGTGACACACTAGGATGTATCAGTCCTAGGTCCAACAACTCCTTCAGTTGCATTTTCAACTCTTTTAACTCCGGGGTCGACATCCGATAAGGCATTCTTGCTATTGGTTCAGTCCCCAGTTTTAGGTCTATGGTAAACTCCAACTCCCTCTTCGGAGACATCCCAGGTAACTCCTCCGGAAACATGTCCGCAAACTCTCTCACCACCGGAAGGTGTTCTAGACCTTCTGCTACTCCCTTCTCATTTAATGCAAGGATCGCATAAATCTTGCACCCCTTGCGCATGATATTCCAAAGTTGCAAGGAAGAGACGAACCTCAGGAAAACTCCCTGGTTTCGTCCTACAATCACACATCTTTGTCCCTCATCATCAACCAAGCTCAATTGTTTTGTCTTACAGTTTAGTATCGCCTCATATGATTCCAACAAGTCCATACCAATCACGACATCATAAGATCCAAAGATCGTGATGTACAGGTTGGCCCTCAGGACAAACTCTCCCAGGCTAAGGATATAGCCCACAACCTTTCCTCCAACCTTTTGTTTGGCTCCCGAAGCCATCTTCATGAAGTTGAACTCATCCTATTCAATTGCCTTTACCTTAATCCTTTTTAGCGCCGCAACAAAATTGAAACTCTTGGTAGCACCGGGATCTATCAAAATACTAAGGGTCTGGTCAGCGATGATACCTGTCATCTCGAGCACAGTTGACTGGTACTTTGCCTGGCGGTTATTCACCGCTACATGAATCTGATGGGACTTTCACATATCTCCCACGATAGTGGGTCCGTCTGACCCGGATGCTCAGGTACTCTCCATAGGGAAGTCGTGTTGGTAGTGTGGCTCCCCACACGTCCAACACCCCTTCTTCGGCCCAGTAGTCCTAGTACCCGAAGTAGAAGATGATGGCCCGTCGGCCTGGAATCCTGGTTTGTTCTGCTGAATAGGCCTAAAATATGTATTAAAGATAAATACATCACTTATAACAATGTGATACTTTTATTTTTACCATATTCAAATATCAAAATGAAATTGTAAAAATTTATTTGATTCAATTTTGTATATTTATTTAATATATTATCTTAATATGTCACATAACAATAATTGTTTTCATCACTGTAACTATGATCACTTATGTAATTTTTTAATACCTAATTTAAAATAATAATAAAACTCTTCACCATACTACCCTCTTTGCGTAGCTATAATCCATTACATTTAATAATGTTAACTTCCCATATATGAGAATCAATTTAAGAAGGACTTACCATAATCAATGCAAATCGACAATCAACACCGGCCATGCAATACTAATTTATAAGGCATTACTAAATATAAAGGATCCTTGCTTTAACTATTAAGCATTGCAAAATTTAAAGCATTACTCAACTATAAACAGATCCTTGTGTTAAAGCCATACTGAATTTAAAGCATTACAAGCCTCACCAAATTAAAGCATTGTTGCACTGAATTAGAATTAAAGCAATACAAAAATTAAGAAATACAAAATGCAAAAATCAACACACAATTAAAGTGATACCGAATTAACAAAATACATAATACGATTGGGATTTAAAGCAATGCAGAACTAAGGCATTACTGTGGTGAATTAGAAATTTCAAGAAAACCATTAACTGATTTCTATTTGAGTCGGGCTCTGACATCAATTCCCTTTTTCTGTGAAAGCAATGAAACTCAGAACATGACCGGACCACCCTCAATGAAGTCCTAGTCTGAGAGAATACAACGCGCGACAATTAAGTTGCGCGTGAGGAGATTAGGGCATGGATTATGAAGCAAGGAAGATTCGGTAAGCTGATATGAAGGGCTGAGCGTGAGCATTAAGGATGTAAAAAAAACAAGGAAGGGATATGCCATTAAAGAAGAGCACGGATTTACAAACGAATCTGCCAGAAATGAATTGCCAGAAACAATTTTATAGAACCGATTTTACAAACGAATTTGCGAGAAACGAATTGCCAGAAACAATTTTCCAGAACTGATTTTACAAATGAATTTGCCAGAAGGAAAATAAATATATATTGGGTATATAATCACTCCAGCTTACAACTGAAAGCCACGGCTGATGTGACAATGCATACCAAGTCACGAGACAACCCAAACAATGCATCCAGGAGAGAGCCCACGAGGGTCAAGAGACCGTGCACTACGTGTCTCAGGCTTCAGGCCATACATAAATCAAAAGGTGTTCTGAGTGGCACTCCAACCACAAGACACTGAAAAAAAAAATTGCAAAAAAAGGGAATCCTTGACCAGGTGGATGGAGTCCCAGACCCAAAATCTACTCCGAAACAGGTTGAGATGCAAATTAAATCGTTGGCCAGGTGTAAAAACTGCAGACGGTAAAGGTGTCATAGCCATACATGGTTACGATTCATAGTGGTATGGTGGCACACAGTTACCAGGTTTCAATCTCGTAGATTACCATCACAGAGTTACCATTTACCGAAGACCCAACGCAGGGTAAAATTTATCCACTGAGTTACAATTTACCCAAGACCAAACACAAGGTAAAATTTATTCATCATGATATGAAACAAACACAAAGGTAACCCTATTACATATATTACATAATGGAAAACATCGAGGTAATAATTTACATCCATTATATATCTACAATCGCAGGAGTAATATTTACATCTTTCACATAATTGCAAACGTTGAAGTCATATTTTACATCCATTACTTAATTACACTGGAAGAGGTAATAGTTTTACATATGTTACATAAATTTAATCGCAGAAGTAATAAAAACAAGACTATCCAACAAGAACCCAACGCAGATGGAAGTCTAAAATTTTTACATCTCAGGATACCAATATAAACATGCTAACAATAGTAAGAGAACGCTAGAACCAAAGGATAACTTATTGAAGGGATCACATGAGTTCTATTAGTCGAGGTGCTAAATAAACAACAAGGAAGTCAAATAATCCAAAATCCAAGGCCGTACTGAAGGACGTAAGTCAACAATCAGGCAAGGACATCCACATAGGTAGACGGCTGAAGGTTCGCCTTCGCTTTACCATCCTCGCATAGAAAAGAAGGGCGTTGAGATCCATAGGTCTTTTAATGCTCAGGCGACGACCATAGATCAGGATCTTGGCTGACTGCTCAGGAGAGGACTGGTGAGATAGGAACGAAGGATAACAACCTCAAGGTCACAATCAACACACAGGGTGGTCACGACATGCAGGAAGACGAAGGTCATAGAAATCAATCAACCAATCATTCAGCCAGGCTATAAAAATTTTAGTTATGAAACCAGACAACAATTTACCTACCCAATACACATGCAGATCTAAAACATACATCCTACAACATTCTATCATTCAAACTAAGAAAGCGTACCGTTGTTGGTTCGCCCGCTCCGATTGGTGTCCCGTGCTCCATGCAACTCTCGCTCACTGACCGTCGAGACTACACCGGCACCTCCCAACCAACGCTAGGGGTACTCTTCTTCCCCCTTAGCCCCCTGAGCCACAAAGGGACCACACACAATATCCATAGGTTTCTTCTAGCTCCCAGCTCGCCTCGCAAGGCCAAGCTACCACTCCTCTTTGAGTTGGGTATCCCAACTCCCCACAAGTAAATCAATCAACTATCTATTTCTGCACCATAACGTTACACAAACCGAAGATTATCCTTCCTCCTTCTCCTCCCTTTCTTTTATAGCGTTTTGAACCTACATTCCTTCCTAAAATCTCATTTAATTAAAGTTTTAAAAATAAATTCCTAAAATTTCCTCTCCGTACAAGTGTCACCCATCCCCTACATTTCTCCATAAATTAATTTCTTTAATTAAGTAATTATCTTTATTTCCCTCACCCACCTAGAGTTACTCCTAGAATCACTCCTAGGTGTCCCTAGATTCCCTTACAGGTTTTAAAGGCTTTTCCTACTATGAAATTGCTAAGTCAGTTTAAAATTAGAAGGCTCTTAAATGTAGATTCTTTACTAAGTAGACTTCCCGCTTTTTCCCTTAAGTTCCCCTTTTTCCTTTTTAGGTTACCTCTTTTCCCTTGTTTCCTATTTTTTTTACTTTCCCCCTTTCCCCTTTTTTTTAGAACTCAAAAAGGCAGGTGTGGAATTTAACCCCTTTTCCCTTTTATCATTAACTTAGTATCTTTTTAAATTATCAAAAGATAAAATAATTAATTCCCTCTTTACTTTTTATACCCACAGATTTTATTTTCTTATGAATAATTTAATTTCTTACTCCCTTTATGTTACAAAATTTTATGAAGACCATAATTATTACTTAAGTGGTTTTTATTTTAAATTTTATTATTTTATTTTATTTTATCTATTTATTTTATTTTATATATATATATATTTATTATTATTTTTTTAAGGTAGACAAACTTTTACCCCTAGCTAAATTTTAGACTTAGAACTTAGTTTTTGTACTCGGCGACATTTAATTAGGGAAATTGTTTTAAAATTTCTTAACTTGTTATTTGTCTTAGGGTCATCTAGGTTCATCCCTCTATCATCATCAATGCGACGTGCCCTTTAGAACGCACTAGGTGCTCCAAGGGTGCCACTCGCCTAATCTGTTCCCTTGTGCGATGTGCCCTTCAATACACACTACATGCTCTGAGGGTTCCACTTGTCTCTTGACTAATTGGTAGACATCAAGAACCCCTGGAGTCAACACTCCGCTATGTGAACTTGTGGGAGAGTAAGGGATTCTAGGGAATAAGGCCCCCGCCTTATTGCGCGCCCCTTAGAATTATCGTGAGAGACTGTCGCAGTCTGCCCTCATGATATCGTGGGTCCTCTTGATCTAGACAATCGTTAACCTACAGTTCGAGCCACGGTGGGAGTGCTAGTAGGCCGTGGCAGGGCTGTTGTTCACACCTCTCCCTAAACCTCTCTGGTAGTCGTGTGTGACCGCTTTACTCCATATGTGAGTCCGGTCGACAAGCTATCGTCAGCCTGCATCATCAACAAATCATGTCAAAACATATCCATATTATATCATCTAGTTAGATGCACTAATATCACAGTAAAACAATCAAACCCCAATTGCACACTCCCTGACTCGATCCAGAGTCCAAGGGGTTCATCGATGCCTATGCATCTGCAAGATCCAAAACCCTACACACTCAGTAAAACCGAGTCAATAGCACCTGTTTATGTCAATGTAGTAAAACAACATGTCATCTGCCCATAACGCATCATAATCAAAGTCAAATGTTTTAATAGCATAATAATCCGGATCACTTGCGAGCAAGTGTCAAAGAATAAGTTCGCTTAGTTCATCAGAGCGAGATGTTACATGTGGAACATGGTTGTTCCATTTTTTTCCCAGCATCAAGGTTTAGAGATATGTATATTTCTTTGATTTCCTATTGGATTATCACAATAGTATATAGGTACAAAATTTGATGCATTCTTTTTAACCAGTACCTTATCTAGATTATGTATCTGCATAAAACTATAACAATATGATTTATATAAATGTGTCTTGTTTTTATGTAGAACCCAATTTATTATCATACAACTATAGACTTAGAGGTATCCTAGTTGTTTATACTGGAGACACAAACAGACACACACACATATAGATTTACATCATGGATGATTTTAGGGGCTAAATTTTGCTCAAGGGCTAATTTTCCATGGTTTTTCCAAAAAAGAGATTTGCTATTTTAAAAATGATTCGCCCAAATTCTATAGGATACAATTATTTTACCTTAAAAATTGCCAAAATTTTATAAAATCTATATAAAATCCTTAGAAATTTGAATATTTTATGAAACTATCGCCAAACATTTATAGTTGGCATATGAAGGATTTGTAATACTCGCAAAGGTTTCTACATTTAAAAATAAATTTCCATCGTTAAAATCATCCCTGATTTACATTAGCTATTGAATTTGTGTATTCTACATAATTAAAGTTGTATAGATGTATTACAATTACACATGCAGGAATTAATGAGTTCCTTTTATGTGTATGTTACAATATTTAAATTGATATGAGTGTATGCATGTCAAAAAAACTAAATAGTTACATTTAGATTCATAGATACACCACACATAATTTTATATTATGGCTATAACCCTAAGAAATAAGAACTTAAAGTAATTTCRGCACTATCATACATAAATCCTAATTTCTGGAAAAATACCACATACAATAGGGTGTTTATAAATTATTAGAAAGTCACAAATTTATTTCAAATAATTCTTGCAATTTGAAGAATGAATTTTATAATGTCATAGGAATGTGAGAATAAGGGTTCTCTGACATTATTATGAGGATAGAAATTTAGAAAGTAAATCATGAGATAATGTAGGCAATAAGAGGAAACCACAACTTTAAAGAGTTAGAAAAAAATACAGTAGGAATTAGGAGACTCAATTATTTTTAATCTTGAATAAATGAATATATTAGGACATACTTAGTTTTAAGTTCTACTTTAAAGATTATATCGAGAATATAGCTATAGTATTGTTTGCGAGATGCAATGAAGAAAAATACTCTTATTAGTAATAAAATAAATTTAATTACATAGTATTACTATGTACCAATACATATGTCTTTGGAATAAGCATGAAGATATATGTGAATTCTGAGATAATAAATTGATTTAAAACTTCGACCTATATGAAGTTAACACTGTTGGAATGAAAATAAAGAATTCAATAGATACAAGTGGAACATTATTCGACTAAATAATTACAAAGTTTATAGGATGTAAGACATGCATTACCAGAAAAGGAAACCAAGTAACTTTCGAAAAGGGTATTATACTTTTGGCGATGGAAAATGCTGATGCATTCCTCTCCTCACCTGCAAGAAAAGAGGAAACTCATATGAGAATTTTCAAGTCAAAATTTTAGACTAAACATAGTAAACTTTAGGAAAGTCAATAAGTAAAGAAAGTTTGAACTACTTATCTCAT
>SNQJ01S0151207.1:0-17220 GCA_010110895.2 Picea sitchensis
AGTTACAAGCATTCCCTTGTTGAAATCACCAAGATCCTTGGTACAAGTGAAGACTCACTTATGCAAACTCCATCATGTCTCCACACACTCTACATAATATGAAATGTCACAATGACCTCTCTCCTTTATATATGAGTCTTAGGGGTTAACATAGAATCCCCTCCACAAGTCAACATCAAATTATACTTTCTTTTGGGTGTGAAACCCCAACACTAACCCACAAAGACCACCACCAAGCCCATGAAGCCTTGTCTTCATTCCAATGGTGGTTTTATTCAAATGAAGAGTGTAATGTGGTGTCCATGATTATTTCCATATTTCCATCACCTAGGGCATGTGAGAATATGTGCTCGAAGCTACAAAAATTAACACTCCCTTTTAGCGAGGAAGGTATTCTCAACACACTCCACAATCACCTGGAAATAGATTTGTCTCCACCCTGGGAGTAGCTTTGTCACCTGCATTGGATATGCTATCACACTTTCTCTCCAATAATCCTGATTGGTTTCCCCCTTTGTCACCAAAGAAAATCCTTCTCTTCAATCTTCTTGATTGGTTGCACCCTCAGTCACTGAATAAAATCATGTTGTCTAACATGATCCCTTCTTGGAAGACACCTTTATTCTAGAAGCCTCTCTCTTCTAAGCCTCATGTCTGGTCATATCAACCCATGACACCCTCCTGACAATATTGGAAGATGTCTCTCTCCCACTTGGACCTAAAGGTTGGCTATTGTTGAGTGATTCACTCTCCCTTTGAGCTTGTTGACTCCCTCTAAAGTCATACTCCTTCTAAATCCATTGACTCCCTCTGGGCTTGGGCTCCCTATGATTCTACACAACCTCTGGAGCTACCTTCTCCATGTCCATTTTCCTCTGCACAGTATTAGGAGGTTGCTCCTCCCCACTGGAACCTGAGGGTTGACTCCCTTTGAGCCTGTACCACTAGTGGAGTTACCTGCTTCACCACTGGTGGAGCTACCTGCTCCCTTTATACCTATGTTGTTGGTGGGGCCACTTGCCTCACCACTAATGGAGCTACCAACTCCTCCTCATATATCTCTCTCCTCATGTTGGTCATATTACGCATAGGTTGGCCCCTCATCCTATATAGGTTTTTATCTCTAACTCCAAGATCATTGTTATATCTAGGATAGATCCTTTGGGCATCCAATAACACATGTCCATCCTGAAAAAACACTACATAGCCCTACTCCTCAATTGTTGAGGTTGAGAACACATTCTTGACACCCATAGCACATTTTCCACTGGAAACACATGCCCTTACTTTGTCTAGAATATCACATCTCCATATCCATATACTACATGCATGGTTCTCATACCAAGATCCCCGTACATACTTGATTCAAACATTGTGAAGTTCTAGAAAAAATCTTATGCCCCTATCATGTGTCGGTGGTCCCCACTATATAAGAACCATGAAATATTCCAAGGCAAGCATCTCGCTTACCCAAGTCATGACGATCCAATGAACTCTTGCCTAATTCAATCATCCAAGTCACCAAAAACTATTTGTGTCTACGCACACACTGTAATTGAACCTATGTCCTCTCTCTAAACAATCTCAAGTTGTGGTTGGACACTTAGTCCAGTCCACTCTATGCCTATGCAACTCATCTCTGCAAGTGTCCTCATCCTCCTATGTCAAATACCTCATACATTGTCGTACCTCAACAATGTGCAACTCTCCATCCCAATAGAATTTATCTCTTCAACATGACATACACATGAAGTCATTTCATCTGTTCCAAAGCACCCGAGTTGCACCCATCGCAACTCACCATGAAAAGCCACTATAAGTCCATCCATGGGGTTGGAAACCTGCCACACAACATACTTCTATGATCTGGGCTCTCCACCAATCCACCAAAACTCCCAACCTACCACACCATTGAGTCGCAATACTCTACAACTCCTCGTTTAGACAATCATCCCCATGTCTCAAACCAAAGACCATATATCCTGTTGCCACTTGAAACTGTCACTATAGCTCCATCTCATAGATAAATCCTCAACACTACTACAACTCCCTCTTAGAGTTGTCACCTATGACTTGTTCAGAACAAGAACTAGAAATATGCAACCAACTGTAGCAGCTATGTGTCTCAAATATGATCCCCTTCTCTTCAGATCCCAAACTCGGATACCATGTCAATTTTCACATGAAACTCTATGTGACTAATTTTCAGATCTGAAAATTGTTTCCTAGTGAACTAACAGTAAAACCCTAGTTGTTATCATTGAACAATTTTACACTGAAAATTATTGAATGACAATATATGTAGCAAAAACAAAAAGATCGTAGATGAATCATCAATACACAAGAGACACAAAATTTTTGTTCTATAACCTTGTAAAATTTATAAATCCTGAGGAAAAAACTATCTCTCCTAGCCAATACAATTTCACCAAAATTTGAGGACAACGTTGTCCTCCAATAACCAGAAAAATCAGAAGAAAAAAAAAACTCACAAATCCATGGAAATTTCCTATGCCCACAATTTTTTTGTAGACCACATGTACGACCTGTTGACATCACCTATATTGTTGTTGACGTCAACCTGTGTGGATACACTCCTACCCAAAAACCTTATCTAAATGTAAGTGATTCACCCTTCTGCAACCCACGTAGATACGCAACTATTCCCACTAAAACCTATGTATACGTGATTCACCTTATTGCAACCCGCGTACATATGCAATTATGTCGAATGCAATCTGCGTATGTATGCGATTATTCCCACTGTGACCTATGTTCATGTACAGAAAACTATATGGACACTTCCGTAAAATTCACTCCACTCCTTCTGTAGCTACCTCTCTCCTAGGCCATATTTTTCAAAGTTACAGACATTCCCTTGTTGAAATCACCAAGCTCCTTGGTGTTAGCACTAGAAGTTGTCCTTGAACTACTTTAATAACAAGCCTAGTACCCATCAGAATATAAATGAATTAAAACAGGTTTATACTTGAGTGGATCAGCAAGACTGAGTAAGAAAGGGAGAGGACAACAAACTGTCTGCAGAGGCATTCCATTGGGCATGGAGTCATACCATCCTACATATCAAAGGAAATCAAACTATATACCATAAAAAAAGGGCTATATAATGATGAGTAGAAGCATAGAGAATATGAAAAAAGGAATAGCATCCATTGTACAAATATCCTTTCCGCAAATAGATTAAATATTGCTTAAACAATAAACAATGATTTAATGGGAAAGCTATAGCAAATCCTCTATTGTTCATGAATCCATCAATCAATGGAAGATATGATCCTCAAAACTTGCAATATAGTCAAGCAATAGGATGACAATATAAATGGAAAACAAAGAATACAATCCGATAAACAACTCTCATGAATCTTCAATGGCAGAAATGTTGATTACAAACAGGCCCTCGGGCTTACAAATGAACAACAAAATTGCTCCTCCAACTCTCTCCTCTCTTGGATCATGAATCCAACCTCTTCCTCAACTAAACCACCACTATATATAGTGTATCAATCCTTCATACTCTAAACAGGTTGAATCCCAAGTGGTTGCATTGGATTCCCTTTTCTCTAGGAGTTGTTACAATAAGGTGAAACATAAAATCCACCTAACTCCTATTTTTTTGGATCTTGTTTATTGTGATAAATTCTTTTTGAAACAAGTCATGCTGCTAGATTTTGTGATAGAACACATGTCCCTCATGTCCAAATACCTCCTAGGAAACCATTCGAACCCCCTTAGACAAGTGGCAGCCCTCCTACAACTCAGATTTATCAAACTGTTATAGTTTGCAGTTCCTTTGATAGTATGTGTTGTGAACATTCCTGTAGGTGATGATTTCAACTTTTCTCCCAAATGACGAACTGGGTGAGGAATATTTTTGGTTAGTGGGTCCATGATATCATGATTCATCTCCAAACAAATTTCAAAAGAACCCAGATTGGAATTTAAAAGTTATGATGAAACAATGACTCTGTTGTGTGCTAATTTGCTACAAATTGTTCCAAATTACCAGTTCGCAACGCCTTTGACATCATGTGTTGAGAACTTTCCTGTAGGTTCCTGATTACCTCCAAAATTATTCCAACCTTTAAAAAATTGCATAAGAAATTGGGAAAAACCTTCCAAGTCCTACTACAAACCTCTTAAAACATGAAGTAACCTTGGAGAAATCATATGAAGATGTTAAATTTATCTCAAGACCCAAAATCATCACTTAAGTTGTAATTGTATGCACAACAAAAGTTGGAGGATGAACATGCTACAAGTAGGACATGAGAAAAGAACAACAAAAATCCAACTTGGATGAGGCTACAAATAGGCAAAATTGAAGCAACTATGTATAAAACAGAGGGTTTGCAGCACCAGTGGTTAAGTCCGCAGTGCTAGTTTGCAGCGTGAATTAAACTAGGTTTTTATGAAAAGATTGCAAGATTTTCCACGTCTGAGGAGAAAAATATGAGTTAACAGGTTAAAACCTCAGACCTAGATGAATATCAACTGAAAAGGGTTTGATCTATCAAGAAAACAGAGAGTTTACAGTGCACAGTTTGCAGCGTGAATTTGTAATGGACAGTTCACAACGCAGGGTTGGAAGTGGATAATGTTGTTGTTTTCAAGAGGAAACTGTAAGATGTTGCTTTGGTATAAGAATATTGAAAATGGTCAGGGTTTATGATAACAAAGTTGTGGGCTTTAATTGGTGCAAAGCATTTGCAGTGAAAAAACATGTAACAACTGTATCCAGTTCAATCAACCCTCAAACAATTGAAAATGACATAATGGAACCTTTTGTACATCCCTTTGAGACAAGACACATGATAATGATAATTTTAATACCAAGAGTGTGACCCATACTAACCCCTATTTTTTTCATGATGATGAACACTATCATGACACCAAGACTCTTACATGGACTAAGGTCAAAAAATTTTACTCCTAAAGATTTCATGTGCTAACATTGGCTCCACAATGGATGGCATGCTCTCTATGAGATGCCAATAACATTGCAGTTCCAGTGCCTTATACATTGGGCTATGGAGTCTTATTTTTCATCTACTGCAAACCAAGAAACTAAAAGAAACAAAAAACGCTTGTATGATGAGATTATTCCCCTGCTTCTAACCAGATCTTTGAGATGCTTGATCAGGTAAAATCAAAAATCCAGTGCAACCATGCAAGTACATTGTCTACTAATTGAATTCCTTGCATACCCCTACTTAATGAAAATTCAAATTGAAAATTAAATCCAATCTGCAAACTCATGCACTTTGAAGAACCAATTCCACTAAATGATTCTAGGTAACTCATAAAGGTCTCTTTCTCTAATGTTTCCAATAGAAATGCAAAAGGATCTTGAAGAATATGTGTCAATACCACTTGTTGATCGATAAAAAGGAAAGGACATCATGTATCTATAGTTTCTTCCTATTCACAAGTATATAGTAACATACAATCTTCTTGTTGCACTGCATCCTTTTCTTCAAATGTTGATTTTTCTTGTTCTAAGTTTTCAAATGCAAGATCATTCTCAAAACAAATGGAAATAGTATGATTATTTTCCTTATCATGCATTTCAACCTCAATAAAATTCTCCATATAGAGAACCATAGGATCACTAAGAACATGGAAAGGTTGTCCTTGACTTATAATGTTATCATTATGTTCCAAAAAACTTGTTTGATTTTGNTTGTCTACTAATTGAATTCCTTGCATACCCCTACTTAATGAAAATTCAAATTGAAAATTAAATCCAATCTGCAAACTCATGCACTTTGAAGAACCAATTCCACTAAATGATTCTAGGTAACTCATAAAGGTCTCTTTCTCTAATGTTTCCAATAGAAATGCAAAAGGATCTTGAAGAATATGTGTCAATACCACTTGTTGATCGATAAAAAGGAAAGGACATCATGTATCTATAGTTTCTTCCTATTCACAAGTATATAGTAACATACAATCTTCTTGTTGCACTGCATCCTTTTCTTCAAATGTTGATTTTTCTTGTTCTAAGTTTTCAAATGCAAGATCATTCTCAAAACAAATGGAAATAGTATGATTATTTTCCTTATCATGCATTTCAACCTCAATAAAATTCTCCATATAGAGAACCATAGGATCACTAAGAACATGGAAAGGTTGTCCTTGACTTATAATGTTATCATTATGTTCCAAAAAACTTGTTTGATTTTGCAACTCAACTCTCTCTGCTCTATAAGCAACTTCAACTTTTTCTTTCAAAATCTTAAATCAATAAAAGCATAAGGGAAATGACTTACCTCCAACTAATTCACAATTTTCCCTATGATAGAGGTCATAACTTTCATAAATGGGTTGAATTCTTTCATAAGACTGCCAAAAAGAATCATTTTCTGGATGAAAGGATATTTCTGATGTTTTTTGGAAATCATCCTCACCATAGTTATTTTACTCGTCATATACATGTAAACAAAAGGATTCTTAAATATCATAATTAAAAAAATAAGAGACAACATCTTGCTCCTCAATAGGTTTCTCTGCCAACTTCTCCTCATGGCATCCTTTGTGTTCATGTTCACTATCAGTTATGTCTGCATTCCACTCCTCATCCTTAACTTGATCTGAAAATATTCCACAGGATTTGAGATTATACTCCACCTCTTGAGCATCAATGAACATTTTCTACAAGGTGACAAACCTCCTTTCTAGGAGAAGAAGAGACAAATATGGATGAAGATTTGTTACATAACATAGTCTAGCAACAGTTTCAGGAGGTCGGATATCTAAAGGCATGTTGCAATAAAAACTATAAAATCTCATGTTGAAAGTAGCAATAGCTTCATCCTCCCCTATTTTTAAATCATAAAACTCATCTAAGTATTGGTCAAGAGATTTGTTCTCTCCCCAGTACCTTGAAAATGCATCAAATAACTCATCCCATGAACCAATGGAACCAGCCTCTAGATTTTTAAACCACAAAGAAGCATCTCCAACCAAAGATTTGGAAAATAATCTCATAACAACATCCCCAAGCATAATTTCCAAATTTTCAATGGCATTCTTAAAAGACCCAAATGTTTCTCAGCTATAATATGATCTTCTCCAACAAAAAAGGAAAATATTCTAAAAACTTGGGAGAATAAGGATGAAGAGTAGATGGCAGCTTTAAGAGTTTAAACATTTCTTCTCTTTTTCTGGACTAGACATCAGTAGGATAAAAGTGAGGTTTAATGGATAGGTTGAAAATTCCAGTAGTGGTGGTAGAAGATGGTACTATTATCATAGAAGGTGGTGAATCATTTGTATCATTCACATGGTTACAGGGTTGATCATGTTCAGGAAGGATTTGAATGCAAACATTGTTCTCATATGTTTCAGATGAATGACTAGGGTCAACATCAACTATGTAAGAAGAATGCAAACCTTCTTCTTTCAAAGAGGGATATATAGTAGTAGTCTTATGGTCATCAAATTAAACAAAGAAAAGGATGATTATCCTGATATATGAAGGAAATGACAGGAAAGAACCGATAAAAATGAATATGAGCTCTTGAAGAAAACTTATATCTTGATACCTAGACTTCTTGTGTCTTCCTTCCATTTTTTGTTCGAACTCATTCCTCAGTGGAGTCATGTAACTTGATTTGAATCACCAACAAGTTCTTCAAATGTGTGGAGCCGCCATGGTGAAAAATTGTAGTTTGTTTTGTCACCAATCCTTGATCACCATCGATAATTGATAGTAATTTGTGGCTACAACCTAGGTAAGATATTCAACTTCATCCCTAGCTATGGCGCCAAAAATGTTAGCACCAAGATTTGTTCTTAGACTTCTTTAAGAACAATCCCAGTACCCATCAAAATATAAATGATTTAAAACAGGGTTATACTTGAGTGGATCAGCGAGACTGAGTAAGAAAGGGAGATGGAAGCAAAATGTCTATAGAGGCATTCCATTGGGCATGGAGTCATAACATCCTACAGATCAAAGGAAATCAAATTGTATACTAGAAAAAAGGGTTATATAATGATTAGTATAAGCATAGATAATATGACAAAAGGAAGAACATCCATTGTACAAATATCCTTTCTGGAAACATATTAAATATTGCTTAAACAATAAACAATGATTTAATGGGCAAGCTATATCAGATCCTCTATTGTTCATGAATCCATCAATCAATAGCAGCTATGATCCTCAAAACTTGGAATATATTCAAGCAAGAGGATGACAAGAGAAATGGAAAATAAAGAATAAAATATGATAAGCAAATCTCATGAATCTTTAATGGGAGAAATTTTGATTACAAACAAGTCCTTAGGCTTACAAATTAGCAACTAAATTTCTCCTCACACTCTCTCCTCTCTTGGATCGTGAATCCAACCTCTTCCTCAAAAAACCCATTCCTATATACAGTGTATCAATCCTTCCTACTATAAAGAGGTCGAATCCCAAGTGGTTGCATTGGATTCTCTTTTCTCTAAGAGTTGTTACAACAAGGTGAAACACAAAAATCCACCTAACTCCTAGTTTTTTGGATCTTGTCTATTATGATAAATGATTTTTGAAACAGGTCATGATGCTTGATCTGGTGATAGAAAACATGTCCCTTGTGTCCAAATACCTCCTAGGAAACCATTCAAACCCCCTAAGACATATGGAAACCCTCCTAGAGCTTGGATTTATCAAACTATTAGAGTTTGCAGCGCCTTTCACAACATATGCTGCGAACTTTCCTATAGGTGATGATTTCAACTTTTCTCCCAAAAGACGAACTGGGTTGAGCTGATTTTTTTTCAGCAGGTCCATTATATTATGATTCATCTCCAAAAAAACTTTTACAAGAACCCATATCGAAATTTAAAAGTTATGATGAAAAAATGATTTTTTTGTGTACTAATTTGCTACAAACTATCCCAAATTACCAGTTCGTAGCGCAGGGTTGGAAGTGGATAATGTTGTTGTTTGCAACTGGAAGCTGTAATATGTTGCTTTGGTATAACAATATTGAAAATGCCCAGCATTTAGGATACCAAAACTATGGGATTTAATTGGTGCAAAGAGTTTGCAATGAAAAAACATGTAACAACTATATCTAGTTCAATCAACCCTCAAACAGTTGAAAAAGACATAATGGAACCTTTTGTACATCCCTTTGAGACAAGACACATGATAATGATAAGTTTAATACCAAGGGAATGACCCATGTTGACCCCTATTTCTTTCATGATGATTAACACTATCATGACACCAAGACTCTTACATGGACTAAGTTCAAAATTTTTTACTCCTAAACATTTCATGTGCTAACACTTGGCACAAGTAAAAACTCACTTATGTCAACTCCATCATGTCTCCACACACTCTGCACAATATGAAATGTCACAATGACCTCTCTCCTTTATATACAAGTATCAGGGGTCAACATAGAATCCCCTCTACAAGTCAACATCAAATTAAACATTCTTGTGGGTGTGAAGACCCAACACAAACCTACAAATCCTACCACCAAACCTATGAAGCCACAACTTCATTCAAATGGAGGTTTTCTTCAAACAAAGAGTGTAATATGGTGTCCACAACAATTTCCACATGCCCAACACCTAGGGAACATGATAATACCTACCCAAATCTACAAAAATCAACAAGTGTTCATGCCTAATGAGATCGAAAAGACAGGAACCAAAATTTCTATGAGACAATATGGAGGTGACGTAGATAATTCATATTCAGATGATGTAGATGATATGGATGTTTCATATGGTTGTGGTTTGAATTTATCTACTAAATTTGAACCAACTTTCTTTGAATAAGACACTTCTCATGATGAGTGGAAAGAATCCATGCAGAAGGAGTATGACACTCTCATTAATAATGGGATGTGGAAGTTGGTGGACCCTCCATTCGAAACCAAACCAATTTTATGCAAGTAGGTCTTCGAGAACAAGTACAAATTAAATGGATTACGTGAAAATCACAAAGCAAGGTTCATGCCAAATAGATTTGCACAAAGACAAGGTATTGATTATGAGAAGACTTTTTCCCCCATAGAAAAATGGGATAACATTCGTACTCGATTTTATTTGGCATCACATAATGGATGGAAAGTTTATCAAATGGATGTGAAGACTACTTTCCTGAATAGAGACTTGAAAGAAAATGTCTTTGTGTCTCATCTAGGAGGTTTTGTTGTGAAGGGACTGTTATCCCCAATTCTAGGGATAACTAAGGAGACAATGTCTTGAGGCCCTCAGGTTGCAGACACAGAGTACTGAGAGACAGCTTGACCAACAATGTCCACTTGCACAGACAAAGACCCACCTTGCCACCACAATTCCAGGTTCATCATGATGGCATCGACCACATCATTTGGCTTCTGGAAGACATTGGGTATTTCTCCATAAGGTACAAGTCAGGTATTATGGTGAGTTTCATTTCAATATTTGAGGCATTTTAGTTTGTACATTTTAATCTGCTTTTGATTATGTAATGTTTTCTTGGACATTATGCTCTTTTCCCTGTTACACTATCATGGTTGACATTGCACCCTAGTAAGTGGGTCACCCTTTGGGATAGGTTTTCTAATGGGAGATCCTCTTGATGATTCACTATGTCATTCCCAACAATATTTGTCACTTTAAACTCTTCATACCCTCATCTCCTTACTTTTTGGATATTTTCGGGTGTACTGACTCAAGAAGGGATTGTCCTTGATTTCATGGGAAGAAGGGGTTGAAGGCCCAGAGGCTTGTAGTTGGAGAAATATAAAAGGAAATTATGAACCTTCTAGATGCTCGCCCAGGGATCTTGAGGACAATGAAATGTCTCTCGTAAGAAAATAATGGGACTTGTAAATAATAATTAATGCAAAATTACAACCAAGGTAGAGCATGTGTGGGTATTGTTTTTCATGTGTGGGGAAGCATGATGTGACCAAGGTAGAGTCAAGGTGGGAATTTTTTTTCATGCTTAGGTAGAAGCCCCACCTTGGCTTCAACTTGGAAACATATTTAAAAGATAAAAGGAAATAAATGAGCTTGGAAAAAGGTTGCATTGAAAACGAAGGTGCAACACACCCTCTACAAAGGCACCCATAAATGAGATACTACAGTCCCTTGTATGTCATGAACCCCATGCCCAAGAGTCTTTCCCCCATCCATGTCACTTCATCCACATGTCTTAAAGAGGGGCTCACCTGGAAAACACTCATAAACTTGAGGTATGATTCACCTAATAGGTCACTTTATCAACCCTCCCACACCTAAACTTGGAAAATTGCATAGGG
The DNA here is from genome assembly GCA_010110895.2 of Picea sitchensis. NCBI lineage: Eukaryota > Viridiplantae > Streptophyta > Pinopsida > Pinales > Pinaceae > Picea > Picea sitchensis. Next base: position 11,277 of record SNQJ01S0151207.1, read on the forward strand.
ACTTTGAGAACTTGTTTAGTCTGATGAGGTGGTTTTTTATGCACATGCTTAGGTGGCTCTTTTATTGATTTGATTTACTTATCATGATGCATTTGACTTGAGATCCTTGGAGGGTGTACCCATTGTCTTTACAGGACCACAGGTTGGATACCATGGCTCGCACATTGGACGATGATGCTAGCATTTGGATTCTTGAGGAGATACCATGGAGGACATAACCCAACCCTTATCCATCCCAAGGATTTCCCTTGAGGCTAAAACATCACTTTTGAGGAGGATGGTGTCACCCTAGGGATAAGGTTGTGGCGGTGGTGTTGTTGTTGCTTGACACTTGGCGCGTTTTGATGGGAGAAGGCTTGGCTTGGAGGGGGAAGACCCAGTGCTTGAGAGGAAAGCCCTAGAAGGCCCAACGACTTGCAAAAAGTGCCAAAACGTTTCCCAAGGAGGGTGGCATCTTACTTTTAGGGTGTTTTTCATGTGTAAAGTATGAATTAAGTATTATTACTATGTAAAAGGGGAAAATTAAGGGGTTTTGACCCATTACTTTGTGTTTTACCCTAAAATTAAGTGGACAAATACTTGTAGTAGGATTTGTATAAATAGAGATCATTTCATTTCATTTTTACAACACAACTCTCCCATCTTGGAGAGGATTATTGGCTAAAAGTTGTGCCCTACTTGGAAAATTTTGTTTATTTCTCTTGCTACTATCTCTTGCTATGGTTTGTTTTGGCTATTGGATGAAGAAGTAAGGCACTATCTTTCTTGGAGGATTTTTCTTGCTTTTATGGTGGATTTTCTTGGTTAAAAGGAGTTTATCTTGTTAATGCTTGAACTAGGTAAGGAATATTTCATGTTATTTCTTCTTTCCTTGGTCACAAGGTTAATTTTCTAAGATTTTGGGGAGTATAAAGGCACACAACCCCACTAAGCCCATCATATTTTTCTTGGAATAATTTGTTGCATAAAGGAATACTAGGAGGAGTAAAAGGGTTTACACCCTCCTAGGGTTTTCCTTATCTAGTCTTGCTTTCCTTGGGGAGTAAAAAGGATTACACCCCCAAGGAAGTAGCACAACCAGATATTTCATTTTTAACGACTCCATAACCCAATAGTTAACGGCACTAATCTCTTTCATTGTAGAAATAAAATCATTTCATTGGGATACGTAGAATTACGAGATATCGAAATTGCTTAAGTTGGAATCTTTTCTACATGTTATAATATTTCTTGTGACCTAAGAGCGTCCTCTTTTAGCCAAGGATTTCATTGCTGCAATAAACTTAATTCTACATCCATTAGGGATGGAACAAACTTCACTTTATTTCATCATTTACTCACCTTTCAACCGTGGAAATTGACTTCTAAACCTAGATTATTGTTCTACTGGTTATGGGCTATATTTTTTACAGTTTACTTGTTGATTTTATGGTTGGGACTTTATGTTGTAGAAATTGTTTGCTACAGCCATAAGGTTTCCTTAACACTTTTTTGATAACTTCATTTAACAGCTCTAATTTATAGTCAAATTTCATGCTTAAGTATTGGAAGGTTATCTATTGTTTTAGTACTTCATTGTCCAATAATTATTTGACAATTTTGATAGTTAAATATGAAAAAACTAATTGTTTTACTTGTTGATATATATTTATGTTGATTGTTGCAAATAGGGACAACAATATTAACTTGTTTTTCCATTGGATTTTTTTTAGCTTGTATCTTGTTTTTTCTTGTGTCTCGGGTAGGTACAACCATCTTCTGCAGGTACTCAAACACTTGGAAACCATAAAACCACCTCTGAAGCTCATTGGCAGGCCACTCTCCACTTAGAAACTTGACCTATAGGTTCATCTCTTCATAATTGTCACTTTCCATCTCACATTCCCCCTAGGGTCACCCGGGACTCCGCATTGTTTCAGATTCTTCCCTCAAAAATGTGAGGCAAGGTTTATCTGAGGTCACAGTGGATATAATATCCCACCATTATCACCATATAGTGGATTGGGTTGGGATTTTCCCAACCTATAGTTTTCACAATAACATGGACAAGAACATAAAGTATGTAAACTCGTCAAATTTTTATATGACCTAAAACAAGCATTGTGAGCCTGGTATGAAAATCAAATTGAGCATCTTCTAAAATTGAATTCCAAGCACTTTAGTCTTAACAATGCAACTTTTTTTGTTAAGAAGGTGTGAAATTTCTAAAACCCACTTCACTTTAAACCAATCAAATTAATTTTTAACTGATTATTCAGGGTTTTTCTTCACAGTAATTTAAATACACGGTAGAAATAAATAACTAGGAACTGAAAGTAAAAGTAGACAACAATCACATCAAATGTACACACTTATTTTTGGACAACAGTCCCCGAAAAAACCTAAGATGGGAAAAAGGTGCAGCAGATATGAGGTTTTATTATTTCTTAACAGGAAAATATAGACATTTATTACAAAGTAAATCAGCCTCTACTAGCAGCTGAATAATCTTTAACAAAACCCTCTCCAACAAAATCGTACAGCCTCTCTAGACCCTCCAAAACATAACCAAAACGAAACAACAGCTAGAAAGTAAGCCTCAACTTGAATTTATGGCCTTCTAACGTCACCCCTACATCACTTTGTACAGCCCTACCATATATGAATCTTAGCCTCTGCGATTTGGTGAATAAGTGAGTTGATCAACCTGCTAGACTCTCCTTTGTCCTCCTACAAAAAATCTCACCAGAAAATATGCAATCGATCTCTCTCTAGAATCTATCTCTCTTTCTCTTTTGTGCCCCCTTAGCCCAATCAATCTCTTTATTCTTCATTGAGAAAGTGAAACCCTAATATCCAAAAGGATGGAGGGTTGATATTACCCCTCACCCTCATGATGAGATCAATGATCAAGATTAAAAGATCACAACTTAAATTATTTTTCACTTTAACTTTAGAAAAAGTACTCAATAAAGTCAACTAAAGATTATAACACATCAGCAGTTCTTTTCCTAAGTTAGACATAGGAAAAAATTTAATTAATCGACTTAGCCTAAGTTTCATTTTCCTCCATCATGATAGGATGTTGTAATGATGATGGAAGACCTTCCTTGCTACAATCTCAACACTTTGTCTTAGCGAGGAAGGGATTCTATCACAACCCCATCTGATCTCTGAACTTCTTGAACTTGTGTCTTCTCAGTGCCTTGGTAAAGATGTATGCCATCTGCTCATCGGTTTGTATGTAATTAAGCCTCACATCTCCTCTCTGTACACAATCTCGGATGAAGTGATACATGATATCGATGTGCTTTCTATGATCATGAAACATCAGATTCTCAGAGAGCTTGATGCAAATCTGATTGTCACAGTGAATCACAGTAGCTTCTAGCTCATGCATGAACAAGCCCAAAAGTAACTTCCGTGACCAAAGTACCTCACATGCTTCCATGTACTATGCCTCAACAGATCTCAATGCCACTAATCTCTGCTTCCTACTGAATCGGGAAACTATGCATGATCCAATGTTGAAGCAACAACCTAAAGTACTCTGCATGTCCTATGCACATCTTACCCAATCAACATCTGTAAAACTTGCTAATGTCACTCTACCATTGCGCTCATACAATAGCCCGTAATCCACTTTTCCTCTGATATAGAGAAGCACATGATTCGGAGCAATCCAATGTACTCTTTGAGGGTCCACCATGAACTTGACTCAAAGAGTTTACTGCAAAGTTGATATCTAGCCGAGTATTGACCAGACACATGAGTGATCCAATCAACTGACGATAGACAGTGGGGTCTACTATTTTTTAATCTAATGCATCATTCTTCCTCCAGTTTGTGACTAGAGTTGTAGACATGGGACTACATTCCATCATCCTGAACCTATGTAAAATATATACTACATACTTCCCCTGTCTAGGGAAGAAACACCCATCCATATACCAGACCTCCAACCCTAGAAAATAGTGCATTAACCCAAGGTCTTTCATTTCAAATTTTGTTGCAAAGTTGACCTTGCAATCTTATATCAGTTGTTCATATCTAATGAGAAATAGGTCATCTACATATAGTACCAGTATAATAGGCTTCTCCCGTGCAAGAAAGTACAAGTTTGTATCTGCCTCACTCCGTTGGAAGACCATCTCTCTCAAGTAGCTATTAATCCTCGAGTACCATGCCTAAGGTGCCTTCTTGAGCCCATACAAGACTCTCCTCAGTCTGCACACATGTGTCTCTCTACTGACAACCTCAAATCCCTCAGGATGCTCAACATATACCTCCTCCTTAACAACTCCATTGAGGAAGTTGGTCTTCACGTCAATCTGATGCTCTAGCCCTTCTGTGTTTCCAATGAGATGATTGCTCAGATTGAAGAATACCTGGCCACAGGAGTGAAAGTCTCCTCATAGTCAATTCCCTATCGATGTGAAAACCCCTTAGCGACAAAGTGGGATTTGTACTTGTCCACGCTTCCATCTGTTGCATGCTTAAATTTGAAGATCCCCTTGGATCCAACCACCTTTTTATCCTTTGGCCTCGAAACTACCTCCCATACATCATTTTTCATAATGGATGCATATTCCTCCATCACGGCCTCCTACCACACCTTATTCCATGCAACACTCTCATAAATGGAAGGCTCGGCATTAATGAGCAAAGTCATCATTGCCATATATCCAAGTCTCTCTTGTGGTTTTCTTCATCTGAAGTCCCTCTCTGGAAGCCCTGCCAGCCTAGAATAATTGACTGTGGACTTGTACCACTTAGGTCATGGCCTAGTAATTTGTTCTTTGGGAACTACATCATGTTTCTCCTCCTCATCATCAACTCGATCCTAATAATCTTGTCTAATAGTCTCCCTCTAAACACATGTATCATGTGCCTGCTCCTATGATCTTATATTCTGACTATGTGCCCCCTGTTCATGGACTCTTGTGCTCTGTTTCTGTTGGTTCTCTACACTTAATGGAAAATCCTTCGACCTTCTTAATGCATGTTCCTCCTCGAATTGTACATCTCTACATACAATTACCTTCCTATGTGTAGGCACATGAATAATGTAATCTTTGGAAACCTCATTGTAGCCAACAAGTATCCCCTTTACTGTTGTCAGGTCCAGCTTTGTGATCTTCTCTAAAGGGAAATGTCAATAGCATATGTTTCCCCAGATGTGAAGATGACTCACATCTGGCCTAGTACCTGAAAAAATCTCCTCATGTGTTTGTTCCCCCAAAACTGTGTGGGGACTCCTATTCTGCAAATATACTGCAGCACTGCTCTCTTCTTCCCATAAGAACAATGGCAGTCCCTAATCATGAATCATAGCTAGTGTTTCTCCAACCACAATCCTGTTATTCCTCTCGGCCACTCCATTCAGTTAAGGATTGTAAGGAACTGTGAGTTCCTTCTTAATCCCTTTTGTTGTGAAATAATCCTAAAACTCCTTGGAGGTCTACTCTTCTCCATTATTTGATATTAAGACCCAAATCTTCCTCCTAGTCTAGTTTTCCACCAGAGATATAAACTCCTAAAACCTCCCAAAGACCTCATCCTTTGTATTTATATAGTAAATCCAGGTCTTCCTGGACTAGTCATCAATAAACAAGACAAAGTATTCGAAGCCACTCAAAAACTCCACACTAATCAGCCCACATACATCAGAGTGTATCAAATCCAGTACTCCCTTGGACCTATGCTCACTATACGGAAAGGGTTTTGGGGCAAACTTTGTTAAACCCTAATATTGGCTCATTGCCCCTTAATTGGGGCATATTACATTAGTAATGTTATTTTATTTATGTCGGCTTTATTTCATTAGTTGTAATTATACCTCCTAGTCTCCTATATATACCAAGGAGACATTTTCATTTGGAATCATCTTGTATTTGAACATTTATGTGGGGTAAAAGGAGGTTTCCCCCTCGAAGAGGCTATTATCTGAAATTCTCTCTTTTTC
>SNQJ01S0151207.1:17230-40348 GCA_010110895.2 Picea sitchensis
ATCTTGTACTTGAACATTTATGTGGGGTAAAAGGAGGTTGCCCCCTCGAAGAGGCTTATTATCTGAAATTCTCTCTTTTTCAAGGCATTGAGTACTTATTCTGAGGTTTTTCCATGCTATATTGATATTTGGTTCTTAACAAACTTATCCAATGCACAACACTTACAAGGGTCATGCCTATCAGATGTAATCTTAGGCAATCCAATGACTTCCTCCCTCAAATTCCGCAAAGCACCAAAATGAATGCGTGTCATCCTCTTGTGCCACAACTCACCTATATATGTGGTGAAACTCGTTAATTCTCTCTTTGGATGATCATGTAACATGTATACCTTCTCCTCTCGAACCCTAATCATCTTGTCCATATTCTCACCTAACCCACCCTGTATGATGAACACCTTTTCTTTATGGAAATTGACCTCATATCCCTTGTCTTCAAGAGTAGAGACTGAGATGAGGTTCTTGGTCGACCCTGGAACATATAACACATCATTGAAACATAGTGGTTTCTCAGACTCCCTCTGGAATTAGACTATGCCAACTCCTTGCACCTTATAGCGTCTGTCATCCCCTAACTCAATGACTAGTTTTATGTCTCCCTCATGTAGCCTAGTAAACCACTCTTTGTACCCTATCATATGACAAGATGCACCATTGTTTATAAACCACATGTCTGAAACTGTTGCACTAGACATACAAGCTATGAAGCAAAAATCCTCCTCAAATGACTTGGCAAACTCATCCACAGCTATTGAAGCTGCCATTTGTGTCTTATTCTTCTTCTTCCTCTCTAGACACTGTGATGTAAAGTGTCCCATTTTGTGACACTAGAAGCACTTGAATTTTGAGAAGTCATTGTTTTTCTTTCCACCTTTCTTCTTCTTGACCTTTGTTTTTCCTGCAAGGGCCAAACCTTCTTCCTCCTCTGCATGAGTTGAAAATGATGATCCTTCTTGACCAATTCTAATCTCTTCCTGCAAAAAATCATCCCATAGCCACCGCCAATCAGGGAGCTTCTTCCGAGCTACAACACCACAGACAAAAACATCCCATGACTTAGTGAAGCCATCTGGTGCAATATGCACCATCTCAAGATATTTAGTCTTTTCTCCGATTGTTGCAAGTTCATCTCTTATTTGAGTTATTTTTGTAAGATAAGGAATCACACCCTCACCTTTGGCCATCTTGGTCCTGTTAGCACTAAGAGTCACCCTCTGACTGCAAGAGGATAAGCCCAGTACCCATCAAAAGAAAATTAAAAGGATTAAAATGTTTTGAGTAGGTGGTTTAGTAAGACTGTAGGGAGAGGAAAAGATAGCATAAGTAACTGCAGATCAGTTTGGGACCATTGGGCTATGGAGTCATAAGTATCGTGAATAAGGAAGGCATTTAAACCACCTATCATACAAAAGTCTTAATGTGGTGATAAGGAGAAAGAAGAAAGTAATTTTCTAAGTGATGAACCATGAAAAATGGGTAAGATGACAGCAGATCTTCCACCGCCTCAGGAATCCATAGATTAGAGAGATGCTACGTCTAGAAAAGAATAAATATCAAGAATATTTGACGAACCATGAAAGATGGGCATGATAGCAACATATGCTCCATCGCCTCAGGAATCCATAAATCAGAGAGATTACATTCAGACAAGAAGGGAAACACGAAGGGTTTGAGTGATGAACTATGAACATGAGAAAGATAACAACAGATCCTCCACCGCCTCAAGAATCCATAAATCACATCTACTACATTTAGAAGAGAAGAAAAACAGAGAATATCTAACAAACCATGAAATATGGGCATGATAGCAACAGATCGTCCATAGCAGGAGTCCATAAATCAGAGAGATTACATTTAGACAATAAGAAAAACAGAGAATATCTGACGAACCATGAAATATGGGCATGATAGAAACATATCCTCCATCGCCTCAAGAATCCATAAATCAGAGAGATTACATTCAGACAAGAAGGAAAACAGAAATAGCATGTAAACTAAGAAGATGGTCTGATAAAAACGATTCAAAGGAATATTCAATAACATATATTTACAATCCAAGCCCTCGGGCATACAAACTGAAAAATTATAGATCCCTGCTCCTGAAACTCACTCGGCTCTCTAGCCTCTAAAGAACACCCCCCTCCCTTGGTCAAAATAAAGACTGATTTATTTATAATCAGCTCAGTCCACAATTTCCAGGAGTGTGACCTGCCTATCTCGTTCAATGCTTTTGTCTGCGCATTCTTCTGTCAGACTGTGCATGTGTTCATTTGTCAGACGCAAACTTAGATAAGTATGGGCCTTTCTGCCCTCTATGGTACCGCGGGCTGATAGTCTAGTCCTCTCGTCCATGGCTTCTACGCCTTCAATTTATGGATTGATCTGAGGTTTCACCTACCAGTCCTTTTCCATTAATTGAATCCTCCTTGGGATCAGGATGAGGTTCAACGCCTAGGGGGACGCCACGTGCTAGTCTTGGATTAGACGTTATATAAGCACATGATTGCAGGGCCTTCAAAGGTGGTTTGGTTTCACACCGCTTTTGAGCCCACAATTCACCACCTTTCGCCACGTAGCTCTTTTACTATACCATGGTTTCAATTGCGAGACTGCTCAATAATTTTAACACTCGAGCAAGTTGCATCCCCGCAATGAATCATGGTCGTCGATCTAGTCGTGATCTGCGATCTAGGAAAGCCTCGCTTTTGCTACCACGCGCCACTCTTGGATGGACCATGCTTCCTTCTGCGGAGATCAACGGCTCACAATTACTTCGGGAGTTCGGGCTTCAGGCCTTTCCAATGTATATCTCTTTCAATCCTCCGAAGTGTCGAATTCCCAAAGTGTGAGATCTGGCGACACAAGTCCTCTAGATCTGGATGGCCGAGATTTACTTCGAGAGTTCAAGATTTGGGCCTTCTCTTCTGCTTTCTTGTGCAATCATCTGAAGTGTCGAATTCCTGAAGTGAGAGATCTAGTGACGCGTGTCCTCTAAATATGGACGGTCGAGATTTACTTCAGGAGTTCAGGATTCGGGCCTTCTCTCCTGCTTTCTCGCGCAATCCTCTGAAGTGTCGAATTCCCAAAGAGAGAGATCTGGTGACGCGTGGCCTCTTGATCTAAACGACCGAGATTTACTTCGGGACCTTTAGGACTTCGGGGATTCTGGTGATACTGTTGCCAAGATCAATGGTCCTGTTGGTTTGAGATCAACAATCCAAAATTATTTTGGGAGTTCAGGCTTTGGCTCTTTGGGACTTTTCAATGTTCATCTCTTACAATCCTCCAAAGTGCCAAATTCCCAAAGTGAGAGATCTTCCTCCACATGTCCTCTATATTTGGACGGTCAAGATTTACTTCAGGAGTTTAGGCTTTGGGAGTTTGCTTCTCCTTGCTCGCACAATCCTCCGAAGTAAATCTTCCGAAGTGAAAGATCCGTCGACGTGTGTACTCAGCCTTCAATGGCTCAGATTTACTTCAAGACTTCTGCTCCTCTGCCTAGTCGTTAATCCTTGTGCAACTTTGAAATCATGACCGCTTGAGAGCCGCTGATATGAACTGCTTATGGGGTCTCCATTATTGAAAATCAAACCTGCTTGTTGTTGATTCAAGCCTGAAATGGACTACTCTTGAATGTTGTGTTTGGATGCTTCTGTGCAGACCACATATTTGGTCTTCCTGCGACCTGTTGACAGCTATATGTGATAACATTTGGCTCCACAGAGGAGGGCATGCTCCCTACGAGCTACCAAGAACATGTAGTTCCAGTGCCTTAGCCTCTGGGTTGTGGAGTCGAGCTCAAATACATACTATTGAGGACCATAGGTTGATATGTACACTATCTTCTTGAAAAGAAAGAAAACACACATGCTCCAGAAGGAGCTTATTTATGTACAAACCTACACTGATTGATTTTTACAATGTGTTAGGTGAAAGCAAACTTCCACTAGAGCCACCGAGACTGTTTGGTAACATAATTCATCTTTTCACTGCAAATGATCCACAAAGGGTAAGGGAAGTATGATAGCAGAATGAAAACATATTTTGGAATACCGACAGTACCCCCAAATGATGATAAGATGAAAAAGTTTGTAGGCTCCAACGCTTATGGAAAACACAACTCCATATATAACCCCACAGGGTCATAAAATGGGTGATAAAAACTACTAGGCTAGTAACAGAAAGCATGCTCTGTTTTACAGTTGCTCACGTTGGGTTGAATGTCTGTGGCGAGCACAGGTGAGTGAAAGGTTGATGCAGGCTATTGATCCACTTCTCCTTTGTCTGCTCTGATAACATTTACTAGATGATGGCAAGAAATAGCCTCATGTATATCAATGGATGGCTCTTTCTCCTTAACATGTTGCTCTTGGAAGGAGCTTTCATTTTCATCAGAAGGTTGGCTGCTAATGCTCTTTGCTTCTAAAAACACCTCCACATCTTCATCATTGTCTCCATAATGATCAAATGAAGGAGGAGCCTCGAATGAACTACCAAGAGGTGTCTTTTGCCCAACATGAGAGAACTGTAATTCATTACTAAACATAGGCTTCCTTTCAAGATCCAACCCAGGAAGAAATATCTCATCATCATCATATGAGTCAAAAGAAGGTTGCTCATATCTAGGCTCTTTAGAGAAAGGGCTACAAAGAATATCATCTTCCAGAACCGAGTCAATTTCTGCACTTTCCTTACTGAGACAACAAATACAATTTTCAACTAACGTAGATGAACAGGGAAGAGAAAGAGTTGATTCCTCATCCAAGGCATCTTCTTCATCCTCACAGCCTTCATAAGAATCAACTATATCCTGAACACAGTCTTTATACTCCTCACAACAACTATGACAAATTAACTCAGAGGAATAAAATTTTTGACAATGAGTATTGAAAGTTGCATGAAACTCTTCGAGTGAGTATATGCTAGCAGGGGGAAAGGATAGATACCACTCACGAGCATGCCCCTCTAATTAGTACATGAACATCTTCATTAATGCATGCTCATGGTGTATCCCCACTGATGCATAAGTTCATGAAACTCAAGTAAATGCTCAGCAGGGTTTTCATCTCTATGTTCTCCAAATGTGGGAAAAAAATCACCCCACTCATCCACAGTAGGAACAACATTTGGAAAACTAGGAACAACAGAGAAATTAAAAGGAGAAAACCTATGAGCCAAGATGGCTTCCATATGAAAATATGACTTCTTAAACTTGTGGAGTCACCAATGGATTCTTTAATTATGGAGTCGCCAAGTGAATGATAAGCAGTCACAATAATGTGTCCAATTTCATTTCACCATCTAAAACTGGATCTATTCATTGTCGTTCTCCTAGGGAAGATATCTTTACTTCTGTCCCCAGCAACGACACCATTAATGCTATCATTGAGAGTCACCCTCTGACTGCAAGAGGATAAGCCCAATATCTATCAAAAGAAAATTAAAAGGATTAAAATGTTTTGAGTAGGTGGTTCAGTAAGACTGCAAGGAGAGGAAAAGATAGCATAAGTTACTGCAGATCAGTTCGGGACCATTGGTCTATGGAGTCATAAGTATCGTGAATAAGGAAGGCATTTAAACCGCCTATCAGACAAAAAGATTAATGTGGTGATAAGGAGAAAGAAGACAGAAATTGTCTGAGTGATGAACCATGAAAAATGGGCAAAATGATAATAGATCCTCCACCGCCTCAAGAATCCATAGATCAGAGAGATGCTACATCCAAAAAAGAATAAAAACCGAGAATATCTGACGAACCATGAAAGATGGGCATGATAGAAACAGATCTTACATCGCCCCAAGAATCCATAAATCGGAGAGATTACATTCAGACAAGAAGGGAAACATGAAGGGTCTGAGTGATGAACTATGACCATGGGCAAGATAACAGCGGATCCTCCACCACCTCAAGAATCCATGAATCACATCTACTACATTCAGAAGATAAGAAAAATAGAGAATATTTGACGAACCATGAAATATGGGCATGATAGCAACAGATCCTCCATTGCCTCAGGAATCCATAAATCAAAGAGATTACATTTAGACAATAAGAAAAACAAAGAATATATGACGAACCATGAAAGATGGGCATGATAAAAACCGATCCGCCATCACCTCAGGAATCCATAAATCAGAGAGATTGCATTCAGACAAGAAGGAAAACAGAAATAGTGTGTAAACTAAGAAAACGGTCTGATAAAAATGATTCAAATGAATCTTCAATAACATATATTTACAATCCAAGCTCTCAAGCATACAGATTGAAAAATTATAGATCCCTGCTCCTAGAACTCACTCGGCTCTCCATCCTCTGAAGAACACCCCCCTCCCTTGGTCAAAATAAAGACTGATCTATTTATAATCAGCTCAATCCACAACTTCCAGGAGTGTGACCTGGCTATCTTGTTCAATGCTTTCGTCTACACATTCTTCTGTCAGACTATGCGTGTATTCCTTTTTCAGACGCAAACTCACATCAGTATGGTCCTTTCTGCCCTCTGTGGTACCGTGGGCTGATAGTCTATTCCTCTTGGCCATGGATTATACGCCTTCAATTTATGGACTGAGATAAGGTTTCAGCTACCAGTCCTTTTCCATTAACTGAATCCTCCTCGAGATCGGGACGAGGCTCAATGCCTAAGGGGCCGCCACGCGATGCTCTTGGATTAGATGCTATATAAGCATGTGATTGTGGGGCATTCAAAGGTGCTTTGGTTTCACACTGCGTTTGACCCCACAATTCACCACCTTCTGCCACATAGCTCTTTTACTATACCACGATTTCGATTGCGGGACCATTCAATAATTTTAATGCTCGACCAAGTTGCATCCCCGCAATGAAGAGTGGTCATCGATCTAGTCGCAATCTGGGATCTGGGAAAGCCCTACTTTTGTTGCCACGTGCCGCTCTTGGATGGACCCTGTTTCCTGCTACGGAGATCAACGACTCACAATTACTTCGGGAGTTCGGGCTTCGGGCCTTTCCAATGTATAGCTCTTTCAATCCTCCGAAGTGTCGAATTCTCGAAGTGTGAGATCTAGCGACACGAGTCCTCTAGATCTGGACGACCGAGATTTACTTCGGGAGTTTGGGCTTCGGGCCTTCTCTTCTGCTTTCTCGCACAATCCTTCGAAGTGTCGAATTCCCAAAGTGAGAGATATAGTGACATGTGTCCTCTAGATCTAGATGGCCGAGATTTACTTCAGGAGTTCAGGCTTTGGGCCTTCTCTCGTGCTTTCTTGCGCAATCCTCTGAAGTGTTGAATTCCCAAAGAGAGAGATCTAGTGACACATGGCCTCTTGATCTAGACGACCAAGATTTACTTCGGGAGATTTAGGACTTCGGGGCTTCTGGTGATATTGTTGCCAAGATCAACGGTCTTGTTGGTTTGAGATCTACGATCCACAATTATTTCGAGAGTTCGGGCTTCATCTCTTCGGGACTTTTCAATGCTCAACTCTTACAATCCTCCAAAGTGCCAAATTCCCAAAGTGAGAGATCTATCTCCATGTGTCCTCTAGATTTGGATGGTCGAGATTTACTTCGAGAGTTCATTCTTCGAGAGTTTTCTTATGCTTGCTCGCATAATCCTCTGAAGTAAATCTTTCGAAGTGTGAGATCTGTTGATGCACGTCCTCGTCCTTCAATGGATCAGATTTACTTTGGGACTTCAGCACCTATGCCTAGTCGTTAATCCTTGCGTGAATTTGAAATCTTGACCGCTCAAGAGCCCCTGATCCAAACTGCTTATGGAGTCTCCACCGTTGAAAATCAAACCTGCTTGTTGGTGATTCAAGCCCGAAATGGACTTCTCTTGAATGTTGTGTTTGGACGCTTTTGTGTAGACCACATATTTGGTCTTCCTGCGACCTTTTGACAACTATATGTGATAACAAGTCCCACGCAATTGCTTGCATAGAGCCATCACTATGTTTTCATTTTTTTTTGGTAGAGGTCACTTAGGGCTTTCCACATATCTTTTGCCTCATATTTTCCTGAGATATGTGGGACCACATGGTCCTTTATCCCATCAAGAATCAGGGTCTTTGCCTTAGCCTCACCTTTTTTCCAGATGACCAATTCAGTTGCACATGTGGGAGTTGTTGCCTTGTCACTGACATGCTTTGACACATCATTGACTTCCAATATTATTGCCATCCTTTCTTTCCAGGTGGGGTAATCCTGAACCCCTTGTAACCTCTCTTCCACCCTTAAACACATGGCTATTTTTTGAAAGTGTTATGTTTAAACCCTCACGGCTCAAACCCTACCTCTACTTCTCTTTTATGCTGAAACCCTAGTGCATAAACCCTAGGTGCAAGAGAAGATGACGGTTGCCTTATATCTGTGCCTGAAACTTCATATTTCTATTGGATCTTGAAAACCCACTTGTGATACTGCCTCTTTAACAATCCTGCTATGATACCATGTGAAATTTCTAAAACTTGGTTCACTTTAAACCAATCAAATTAATTTTTAACTGATTATTCATGGTTTTTCTTCATAGTAATTTAAATACACAATAGAAATAAATAACCAGGAACTGGAAGTAAAAGTAGACAACAATCACATCAAATGTACACACTTATTTTTGGACAATAGTCCCCGGAAAAACCCAAGATGGGAAAACTGGTGCAGCAGATCTGAGGTTTTATTATTTATGAGTAGGAAAATATAGAGATTTATTACAAGTAAATCGGCCTCTATAAGCAACTGAATAATCTTCAGCAAAACCCTTTCCAACAAAATCGTACAGCCTCTCTAGACCCTCCAAAACAGAACCAGAACGAAACAACAACTAGAAAGTGAGTCTACACCTGAATGTATGACCCTCCTATGTCACCCTTGTGTCACTCTGTATGAACCTACTAGATCTAAAGCTTAGCCTTTGCGATTTGGTGAAGAAGTGAGTCGATCCACCTGGTAGATTCTCCTTTGTCCTCCTGCAAAAAATCTCACTAGCAAATCTGCAATCGATCTCTCTCTAGAATTGATCTTTCTCTCTCTTATGTGCCCCCTTATCTCAATCGATCTCTTTATTCTTCATTGAGAAAGTGAAACCCTAATCTCCAAAAGGATGGAGGGTTGAGATCACCCCTCAGCCTCATGATGGGATCAATGGTCAAGATTAAAAGACCACAACTTAAATTATTTTTCACTTTAACTTTAGAAAAAATACTCAATAAAGTCAACTGAAGATTATAACACATCAACAGTTATTTTCCTAAGTTAGAATTATGGAAACATTTAATTAATCGACTTAGCCTAAGTTTTATTGTCCTCCATCATGCTAGGACATTGTAATGATGATGGAAGACCTTCCTTGCTACAATCTCAACAAAAATTTGACAAAATTGTGGTACATCATGTAGTGTATGTAGATGATATGTTGATAACAAGGAACAATGAAAGTTATGTTGCATACATAAAGAAAGACTTGAAGAAAGGCTTTGAGATGACAGATTTGGGACATCTTCACTACTACTTGGGCATTGAAGCGACTCAAAATCCAAAGTACATATTCATCTCCCAAAAAACGTACATTGGAGAATTGTTGAACAAGTTTTACATGGTTGAGTGTTGTTAATATTATGGTAGCTGCGGGAGGTATTTACCTCTACATGTGAACCTGACGAGAATAGAAGACTCTGGGAAGCAAGAGAAACCCTAATGAATTGGCCAATAACCCTAGAAGTGTTGTCGGCTCAAGAATATAATTTATATTAGGCTATTAGCCTCCAAGAGAAGAAGTCGGCCAGAATTAATAATAATATACTGAACAGACACCTACCCAGAAGGAGAAGTCGGCCCCAGTAAAGTCGGCTCAAGAATATAATTTTATATTAGGCTATTAGCCTCCAAGAGTAGTAGAAGTCACGTAATTAATGGTCAATATACCTAACGCATAATTCACCTGTAAGGAGAAGTCGGCTCTGTGAACTCCGGCAGATTACTATAAAATACCGGCTTCATTTGACACCATCTCGTGATCCTAGCTCCAAGACCGGCAGGGTAGTCTGGTGCCAGGTTTGGAGGAGGGTTGCAAAAATGCCAGCCAAACAATCGCTTCCAAGATTTGGCTTGGATATCCTTGGTTAGGGCTCTGACTATCCGACCATCTTTGTGATGCCATCCCTAGAGAGATACCAAGCCTTTGTTTCCATTATCTAGCCTAGGGTTTGCCTCCGGAGGAATTCTCGTGTCAAGGTTAAGGTGTTCGAGGGGAGGCTTCGGCCCGTGGTTGGGAGACAAGGGTATCGCCGCAGCAAACGGTGCATTAATAATCCTTATATTCTAACAGGTTATGGGCCTACACCCCTTCACTCTTAAAACGCTGGAAGGAAACATAGCCGCTAGATATTGGAGTCTTCGCTGAGGAATTCGTCATGAAGTTACTAAATATGAGCCGCTCTGAAAAGTTAATCGGCAGTTTGTGGGTTACCGCCAGTAGCGCTTTAAACCTAAACTTCTTGTTGAGGCACCTTTAAGTGACGAGATTGACCTAATCTCCGTATAGATCGGTGCGCTTATGCGCCCAACGGTCTCCTGGTACACTCAAAAGGCTAAGACGCGGAGTTTGGATTTCTGGTCAAATCTATCTAGGTTTGACCAAGTCAAGCAACCAAGACTAACTCTATGAAGTCCTCGAGAACAAGTTAGAAGGAGCTCTCCAACTTTTGTGAGCATGGAAGACAAGGATTGACTCCATCCTTTGGCAAGAATAAAGTGCTGGACATTGTGAAAGGAAAGATCGTAGCCGTGGTTCAGAAGGAGAGAAGAGAAGGAACCGCACGTTAAAATGGCGGAGGTTCAAAGATCGCTGACATCAATGCCATGAGTATCATAGTAGTAGATTCCATAAAGACCACTTGATAATTCTACATTCTAGTCTTGACTCCATCAAGAAGGATGTATGATTCCCCTAATCCACCTCTTCTCGGTCGTAAACATTGGACAAGTTATGAGTCCTAAGAATGAACTGCATACGAAGATGACCGATGATGATAGCATAACATCCTACTTTGTAAGGATCTCCAGCCTAAGAGAGATCAACTACAAGCTATTGAAGAGATCACTTCGGGAAAAGGAATTGGTGAACATAGTACTAAATGGTCTTCCAAAGACATGGATGCATTTCCAATGCGTTACGAACACAAGGCGACACCGACATTTGAAGAAATTTGGACTTGTCGCGGCTCAAGAAGAATCAAGGATCAACGCAAAGGAGAAACTCCTCAAAAGAAGTACGATGATCAAGCTTCCACAACAAGATTCAAGAACTTCAAGAATAAAAGGGAAGCGGTTCAAGGAGGAAGCCAAATCAAGAGCATTACTTCCGTAAATACAATGCTTCAATCGCCGGGCGCATGGTCAATACTATAGAACTGCTTGTCCCAGCTAAAGAAAAGGAAGAAGAAACACTAAGCATCGATTTCCAAGAAAAAGGAACCACAAAGAAGACTAAGGTGGACAGCGAGATTTCTTCTACTAAAGGTAACAACACTCTTTCTATTTCTTGTACATATCTTGTTTGCATTGCCTTTATACATAAGAGCACTTTGTATGTCCATATCTTGGTAGATAATGTGTTCCAAGAAGAACATGCACCTATGGAAGAACAACAATATAAGAAATGAATATCATTAGATAATAAGACATGAAAGTTGGGAAGAACAAATCATGTGGAAGCTACTACAAACATCTAACTTCAACTCAAGAAAAAACTTTAGAAGCTTCGCATCAAGATAAATTGGGAAAGACTTATGACAGCAACCAAGACGGAAGCATGGACTCTAAGACAAAGAAAGCCAATTATATAATAATATGGGTTAATAATAAGTATTGCAAATGGAAGCATGGACTCTATTATATACTAAGTGTAATATTGCTGCGGTAGATGGAAGCGTGGACTCCATTGTAGAAGACAACAAGGACGGAGACGAAAGCATGGAATCAGTCAAACGAAGGGAGCAGATTATATACACTCTTACATGAAGCAAGGATTAGGAGGGAGCTAATAATGTGATCGATTGAAGATGATGAAAATATATATCCATGGTAGCATCCATAGAAATACAGTACAACTCAATCGCAGAAGAAGACCTCCTCAAAGAAAAGCCTTAAAGTATTTATGGTTGTCCATGTAGTTCCGTGATCTTATGATGAAAGGATGAAGTGGAATCTCTAGAGCATGTAATCCAAAAAGAACTCCATGAACCCAAAAGCTAAAGAAGAACATGAAGATTCTGAACAACTACCACAATGCCTGACATGAACTCACCAAAAGGAAACTGCTTAAGAATCGCGTGATGAAGGACAGTGCATGGAAGACTTATAAACGAAAGCATTGCAAGATCCGTGAACTTAAGTTCTCTCGATGGAGGGAGAAGATTATGACGATTGATTGTTCCAAGACACCGACTTTATCTCTATATAAGCTTTCATTCTATCATCCCAAGAAATATCCATGAGCCGTAATTTACATTAGATGAATGCAAAAGAATGTTCTCCAAGAAATTGAGTAAAGAGCGATGCAAAGCAGCCTCAAGACTTTGAAGCATACCCTAAAGATACACCCCTGTATGCAAAACAAGAAGAAGACAACTTGACAGAGAACCTCCAGTGCACAAAGAGAAGGCGCAGGAAGATTTCCTATAACATCAAGTATGACTACTCGTAAGATCGCATCTCATGATGACGTAAGAAGTTCTACACGGGATATGTTCCAGCCTCCAACCATGATATATCTCATTGTTCACATCTACAAGAAGCCTTCTCAGTGTTCCAGACTCACGCGATGCTACTACACTATCCATGATGAAGTCCCGTAAAGAAGAAAAATGTTTTCTCCAATACATATCTCCACGCATGAGCAGATAAGCATACATTGGCAAAGCCCTTCCATCCAAAGATGAAAGCGACATGCACACTCCAAGCTTAGAGCCCATGGAAATGAACCCCATTAACCGTATGGAACACCTCCAAGCTAGAAGAAGGCACGCAAACATTTATTTTTTGTAATCGAAATAACTCTCCAGTTAGGAGAGGAGCATTTTATTTTGGCCAGTCCATATTGACGACAAGCCTGCTCGAAAAGTGGATTGAGATTTCCGACGGACAGCTGGCTCTTAATAGAAGTTAACATGGGAGGTAGACCGATTGTTGATGTATCATAGACAACAACTTCCCATTTATGGGGAGTGGTATAGACGCCGCTCTTCTTGGCCGTCACTCCGAGTAGTGGTCAAGTAGAATGGTCCGCCACCGAAAGGCCATTCTTTCAAGTTCAATAGCCAGGAAAGCAGCTTCAACGACCGTCCATTTGAGGTTGATGCAGATGACATTCCTCGAGGGCGTAATTCCATTCTTTCCGTGATACACTTTGTTTAGTAAGTTCGAGGAATGGCCCAAGGTGGGAAATGGTCCCATTACTCCTCGAGGGTAGACTCATTCGCCCAGCTACACCTTGTTTGGTGTCGGAGGGAATGGCCTGAGTGGTGGGGAGTAGTCCAAGCTCAAAAATCAGTGGCTGCATTCTGAGGGAAGACCTGGCCTCTTCTAGCACCTTGTTTGGTGCTCCAGGAATGGCCTAGGGTGGGGGAATAGTCTAGGACAGCCATTCCTTAGGGCACTCCTTCATTCTCTCCAGTTACACTTTTTTAGTGTCTGAGGAATGGCCTGTGGTAAGGAATGGTCCAAGCATTTCGAGGGCAGACTCAATCTCTCCGTGTTAAGTGTTCTTTGTTTAGTGTCGAAGAATACCCGGTGGGAAATGGTCTAGGTTCATAAATAAAAAACAATCATTCTTCCTTAGTTGAAAGAATGGGGCGATAGCCTATTATTATATTCTATGTTGAGGGTAGACATTCTTTCAGATCTCACATGTGAGTGAAAGATTGGCCCAAATGATTATTATTGATATTCTATATTGAGGGTAGACACTCTTTCACTCACATCTCACGCATATGAAAGATTGGCCCAGATGTTTCAGCTTTATCATAACATTGTTTCTATGCATGAAGACTACTGCAGGGAAAGTCATTCTTTCTCGCATCTCACGACGGAGTGAAAGATTGGCCCAGATGATTCCGCTTATATCATAACATTGTTTCCGCGCAGATGCTCTCAAATGTTTGTTAAGGAAGACTATATGACAGTGGATGAGAACTATTGTGGTGAATATGTTTCACTATTGTTGATCAAGTACTTGTGTGTTAATTTGTGTGGTAGTGTACCAATCGATTGTAGTTGTGTACTACGCAGAATAGACATGTGTGTTCTATAAATTGATATTGTACCAGCCTTTGTCATAGGAGATTATCCAGCCGGATAATAATGACAGGAGCTCGTGGTGCTACTAGTTGTATGGTTTGGTTGTGCTCAAGACCATTTTGTATTGTTGCAATCTAATTGCCCTAAAGACTCAGCTTATCAAGATGATGATCATCTGTGTGAATGATGAATGCAGATTTTCGACGTGGAAAACAGCTTAGATCTTTTACTCCACTTTGTATCACTCTATGGTGAGAGGACTTATCCAACATCATATCTAAAATACTCAGATGAAGTATGGTTACGAAGATGATGCAAAATTGGATAGGTAATGGTGGGATGCTCATGATCTAGTCAGCGAAATAGTCTAGATGACTATATTGATAAAGCAATGTAAATGGTATGCTGAGTCAAGTCTGACACTGTGAAATAATTCCTTAGCTAGGGAGGGAGTGTTTATATTATGTAGCCTGGAGGTATTTACTTACATGTGAACTGGAATGAATAGAAGACTCCGGGAAGCAAGAGAAACCCTAATGAATTGGCCAATAACTCCCTAGAAGCCTTGTCGCCTCAAGAATATAATTTCATTAGGCTATTAGGCCCCAAGAGAAGAAGTCGGCTAAAAAAAAATAATATATACTAATACACTCCACCCGTATGAGAAGTCGCCCCAAGAACCGGCAGGATTACTATAACATTGGGCACCCCGCCTCATTTGACACATCTCGGATGTTAGCTTTCCCTAGCTTTATGACTGGTGGGTAGCTGGTGCTAGTTTGAGGAGGGTTACCGGCACTAAAAGAAGCTTCCGATTTGGTTTGATATCTCTTTGGCTAGGGCTTCACCTCATCTCGACCTTTTGTGATGGCATTATCCTTGGGGAAAGGTTTGCTACCTCTTTGTTTGGCTATCTAGCCTAGGGTTTGCTTCCGGAGGAATTCTCAGGTCAAGGTTAAGGTGCTCGGAGGGAGGCTTCAGCCTGTGGTTGGGAGACGAGGGTATCGTCGTGGTAAAACGAGCAGACAATCCTTTATATTCTAACAAGTGTAACCCTCTCTCTACTCCAATGGAATGGAATTTGAAGCTCCCATCAAAAAAAGGGAATGAATTTGAGGATGTAGCCAAGTATAAGCAGCTTGTGGAAAGTATTATCTACCTTACCACCACCAAACCAAATATTTCATTCATTGTTGGCATTCTTTCCAAGTTCATGCAAAAACCTTATGAAGGACATTGATTTGATACAAAAAGAGTTCTAAAATACTTGAAGGGAACTCAAGATTTTGGACTCAAGTGTTCTAAGGTGGATGGCTTCAACCTAATTGGATATTATAATTTTGACTTTGTTGGGGATAAAGAAAATGAAGTGTCAACTTCAAACTATCTCATGAGTCTTGGATCAACAGTTGTCTCCTAGAGATCAAGCAAACAGTCAGTTCCAACAAATTCCACATCAGAGGTAAAATATTTTGCAGTTGCAGAAGCAACAAAGGAGATTGTGTGGCTCAGGAAAATACTTGAAGATTTGCAGGAGAAACAGGGGAATTATACTCCTCTTCTAGTTGATAATACTTTTGCAATCAAGTTGGCCAAGAATCCTAGATTCCATGATCGAACCAAGAACATCAACACAAAGTACCACCTGATTTGATATCATGTAGAGGCTAAGGCTATTCACTTGATGCATTGTTTTGCAAATAAGTAAATTGTATACATCTTCACCAAAGTATTTGAAAGAGAAATTTTTGAAAAAATCATAATGATGCTTGGACCCACAAACACCCCTTCAGATTAAGGGGGGAACGTTAGATACCTAATCCTTTGGGATTGAGATTCTTTCTAAATATTATTTAGGAGAAATATGAAGAGTCATAGGTGAATACGAAGAGTCATTCATACCTCTTGGAAGATGAAACCAAAGGTCATCTGAACTTGTATTTATGAATGTCTCATGTTAATACAAAGAAATCAAATGTGGAGTTAATTATTCATTTTCCCATACCTGCCTGACAAAAGGGATTAGATAGTGGAGTGAGAAAAAAACATAGATTACAATGCTTATTGCATCGAAAGAAATGAGATTTTTTCAAGCATTAAAATGTCAGTACATTTGTTTATTTTTTATTATTTTCAACGCTTAATAGATGTGAGGTCAAGATGGATCTATACTGAAGTTATGTTAATTATGAAGAAAAATACTATGACAAGTGAAAGCTAAACGATTTAATATTATAATAAGTGAAAGCTAAGCAATACATTGAATATGAATTGGTAGATTGTGAAGAAATCCGTTATTGTCTCGACATACAATACTATAACAAGTGAAAGTTAAGCAATCCACTAAATATGAACTGGTAGATTGTGAAGAAATCCATCATTGTCTCGACATAAAAGTGTTCAGAGACAAGGTGCATTGTGTGGAAATCCATTATTGTCTTGGCATAAGTGTATAGGAACAGGCAAGAAGAATGATTTACTTGAATTGGATGAAATATCTTGAGGATATTTGCAAGAAGTTTGGAATGGAAATGGAAAAGTGTAAGCTATTAAGGACTCCCATGGAGAAAAATCTCAAACTCTCAAAGGAGATGTGCCCACAAACTAATGAGTAGATCAAAAACATGAAGCAGGTTTGGGTTGTAAGAATGGAAAAAGGAGTCTCATGTGTGCCATGCTCTGTAGGTGCACCAGTGTTGATATTGCATTTGTAGGAAGGGGTGTATCGACAATATCTCTCTAATGAAGAACAACAACTAGGAATTGGTGCTTCTACTATTAGTAGGAAAAATGTAGGATGTAAGTGGTTGTTTAAACAAAAATAGAACACAAATGTCACTATAGATCAACATCATCTATGACTAATTGTACTCAGGTTGCAATAGTTAATTTCCATGGCATTTGTACTCATGGGTTTCAATTGTTTGAAAAAAGGGAAACCTTGTTAGGATCATAACTTTTTCCCTAGTGCTCTATTTTGGGTCTTCTTCATCTCGTTGGAAAGAAAATTGACCCATTGTGTTCTCCCCATCCATTGGGTGTAACATGCTTGAAAAATGCATGGAAATGCCTCCAAATATGCATCAGAAAATTATTACCTTCAAACTATGAGTATCAAGCATTAGGGGAAATTTGAGGTCTAAAGCAAGCCTCCTAAGGAAAATAATAAAATAATAGTTATGAATTTTCTTCCTTTTCCTCCAAAAATATTTACCCTTATAGTTGACATCATCATCTTGAATCCTACTGGTTCCTTTAAAATTGATTTTGATAGTACATTTTTTGTTTTGAGACCCATTTTTTACATCAAAATTCCCCTATTTATAGTTCCTAAGATACCCAATGACCCTAAATCAATGTTAAGTAAAAGAAAAATTTAGGTGTTTAGAAAAATGTCGTGTGTGAAGAGATGATTTCTCTAAAAAGGGTAATATTGGAAATAATGAAAAATTAGGTAAGTGGCGATCTCACAAAATGGCAAAATAATTCTCTCTGAACTCTAAAATTTGCAAATAAAGACAAAAGGTGTTGATACATAAAATTAATGCAGATGTGGAAGTCCAAGAACTTGAAAGAGAAATTTGCAACCCTACAAGCCTACCATGTGAAGATGAAGAGGAACCCATAAAGGAGTCTTGCAAACTTGCAAAGGATTGATACAGATATGTGGAAGGAAGTCTAACAGAAAAATGGTGTTATAGACACGCAAGGGTCAAATGCAGAAAAGCCAAAGTGTTGAAAGGATATGATGAGGACCACAAGAGGGACATGTAGTTTGAAAGTATGGGTTTTGGAAAAAGTGGACATGATGTGGAAAACTCAAATTTTGAGAATTTGGCCAAGTATAATCAATTTCAACCATGCAACATTAGCGCTTTGAAGACCGAGAAGTTGGCAAAGGAACCAACTATTGAAAATCTAATAAATGAATAGGTAATTGAGTGTAAATGTGGCATATGGTGTTCAGTTAAAGTAGCACGGTGGAAGCAAGAAGCCAAGTTGAATGTCCCAAAATTAATGACTAAGATTAATACATCACACCATAAAACCTAGAATTGTATAACCATGTGATAATGGATAGAGGATGCATACACATGGGAACATGATCCATAGCCATCATTAATAATGACCCAGGATGCATACACATGGGAACATGATCCATAGCCATCATTAATAATGACCCAGGATGCAAACACATGGAAGCCTAGAGTAAAAATTAACTAAAATGCACCTTTTTTCAGCATAAATCATGGTTCCACTAGATAGTGGCTCTACTCCCAATTCCACCATCTCCCGAGAGGTTCCAAATCCACCTAGAAGCTCAGAAAAAATATGAAACACTAAATCCATGGGAACTATAAATTCTATGTAGTGTGATTGTTTCCAAGGTAGTTAGAAAAGGCATGTCTTAGTTAATCTTTCGACAACACCAACACACGGATACATATACCTAAAACAAAATAGAGACGGAACAATGGAAATCCTAGATGAAGAATTAAATTATTCATTTTTTCAAAATTTTAATGATTGGGAATTTTAAGTGTTACAATTTTTGAATATTAAGTTTCATGGTCAAAATTCTCATTCACTAAATTTGCAGATAAAGTGAAAGTTTAGCAATCCAATGAATACAAACTGGTAGATTGTGAAGAAATCCATTATTGTCTCAACATAGAAGTGTTCAGAGACCAAGCGCACTGTGCGGAAATCCATTATTGTCTTGGCATAAGTGTATAAGGATGGGGCAAGAAGAATGATTTACTTGAATTGGATGAAATATCTTAAGGATATTTGCAAGAAGTTTAGAATGGAAATGGAAAGGTGTAAGCCATTAAGGACTCCCATGGAGGTAAATCTCAAACTTTCAAAGGAGATGTGCCTTCAGACTAATGAATAGATCGAAAACATGAAGCAGATTTGGGTTGTAAGAATGGCGAGAGGAGTTTCATGAGTGCCATGCTTTGCAGTTGCACCAATGTAGATATTGCATTTGTAGGAAGTGTTGTATGGACAATATCTCTTTAATGAAGAACGAAAACTGGGAATTGGCTCTTCTACTATACGTAGGAAAACTGTAGGATGTAAGTGGTTGTTTAAACAAAAATTGAACACAAATGCCATTATAGATCAACATCAACTATGACTAGTTGTATTCACACGCTGCAATTGTTAATTTCCATGGCACTTGTACTCATAGGTTGCAATTATTAATTTCCATGGTACTTTCTCTCCACCACTGGTGAAGAAAGGCATCGATTCAAGTTCTTCTACCTATTGCTACGACAATAGAAAAAACATAGCAATACATCAAATAGATATAAAGACAACTCTTATATAATGCAAGGTTTTATATGGATCAGCTCAAAGTTTTTGTATCAGTGAGAAAAGAGCACTTTGTTTGTAGGTTGCCAAAGTCGTAGAATGGGTTAAAGCAGTGTTATTAAAAATGGTCGGTTCCGATCGGTTCCATACACCACCCGCATGGCACACTTAAAGGGCGGATTTCAAATTTTTTTAGGAAAAAAAAAACAAATTTCTACCAATTTATGTACATCATGTAGATCTTTCGAAACTAGAAGCTGTATGAATAGCATACAATAATATGCCTCCACTCCATTAAAGATGGGGACCTCATTACACACATGTAGGTCCACCTACAAGGCAGTAGTGGAACACAATTGTTCACCCAATTAATTAGGACTTCCTAATGATTTCTTCATAATGCAATCATGACTTAATTCATGGCCCACACAACAAAATAAATAAATTGTCACACAATAATGATAATTCTTCCATCAGCTAGATGTATAAGCAACTAAGAGAAAAATAGACTACAAGACAAAATATCACAAAGCAACCAACTTAATGCTGACACTTTTTATAGTAAATGGAGCACTAAATTTGTAGGAGACAACATGATAAGATCTTAAGATCTTAAGCTACAATTTCCATTTACAAGATAACTATAAAATCAATCAAACTATAACAGAAACTACAATATTGCACTTGGTGCTATTTTGGTTATATGTAGTCTTACTTGCTATATAAATGAGAATCTTTGCATATTTGTGTATAAATGGTTTGGTTTCATATTGATGCACATGAATATATATGTTTTTTTCAAAATTTGAATATTTTATGTAATTTTTTGTCTTTCGCATTTTTGGGGTCGACCGGTCTGGTCCGGTTTCTGGTTCTGATAACATTGAGTTAAAGCAGCCTCCTTGTCTGTGGAATCAATTATAATAATTGATTAGTTAGTGGCATCCAAAATACTGTTTATTGCATTGAATGAAATGAGATCTTTTAAGCACCAAGAAGTATGCACCTCAGTGATCCCTCTCCGTTTAATAGAACAGGGGTGAAGATGGATATAAGCCGCAGTTAAATTTGAAGACAGATACTATAGCAAGAGAAAACTTCGTCTCAACTGAATATGAATTGGTAGATTGTGATGAAATCCACTGTTGTCTTGGCATAAAAGTGTTCAGGGACAAGGTGGATTGCAATGGAGTTAAATTTGATGAGATACTAAAGCATGTGAAATCTAAGCCATCCACTGAATATGAATTGGTAGATTGTGAGGAAATCCATTATCGTATTGGCATAAAGTGTTCAGGGACAGGGTAGATTGCACGGAAATCCATTATTATCTTAGCATTTAAGCGTATAGGGAAAGAGCGGATTTTGCTGAAATCCATTATTGTCCTGGCATAAACTAGGGACGGGCAAACGAGTGATTTACTTGAATGGGATGGAATATCTCGAGAATATTCTCAAAAAGTTTGGAATGGAAAGGTATAAGCGATTAAGGACTCCCATGGAGGCAAGCCTTAAACTCTCAAAAGAGATGTGCCTTCAGAATACTGAATATTTGGAAAACATGAAGCAGGTTCAGGCTCTTACAATGACATAAGGAATCTCACGCGTGCCATGGTCTGCAGCTGCACCAGGGCAGATATTGCATTCGTAGTGAGTTCAGTCAGTGAATGTATGGCAGATTCATGATGCTAGCATTGTCAAGCAGTGAAGCAGAGTTTTGTAAGGAACAAATGAAGTTGCTGTTAGCTTCAATGGCAGAACTTGTAGTGAAGTAACTTCAATAGCTTTCCCGGTTCTATTATGCTGTTTGGACAGCTAATGTTAAAACTTGACAATAGTCAGTTCATCACAACTTATTGCTTTATGTTTGGTATTGGAGCAGTATTACAGCGTCGCAAAGGTTAGTCTATTTATTATTATTGCTGTGTCGAGCACTAAAACAGTGTTTTAGTTGCACAAGCAACAAAGGAACTACTGTGGTTGAAAATGCTACACGCCGATGTTGGCCAAGAATCAAGTGATCCTGTGATGTTACAATATGACAATCAAAGTTCCATTGCTCTTACAAAGAATCCAAGATTTTATGGAAGAAATAAACAGGTAGACAACATCCATCATTTTGTCAGAGAGAAGATTGCTCCGAGTCTCATTTCATGGAAGAACCAAACACGTAGAGATACAGCATCCATCATTTTGTGAGAAAAAATTATTCAAGAGACTCGGAGCTTGAATTCTACGCTTCTGAAGACACGGTAGTAAATACCTTAACTAAACTCTTCATTGTACTAAGTGTCATTACACAGGAGCCAGTTAAATTTAAGATGTTTTGTTCTGAATATAGTCAGAGCGAGAGTGTAGACAGAAATAACCTAGTATCCCAGTGTCGTGTTGGTAGCTAAAGTGTAGGTACTTCGAGCTGTAGGTTCATGGTTGGCTCAGTTGCTTGTGTCTGTTAGCCGCTGCTCTCAAGAAGATGTGATGAAGAATATGGTACGTAAAGTGTATAGGTGGTTAAAGTAATAAGTTTATGGTTACTCAATTGCTCATCTATTAGCAGCGACTCTCAAGAAAAGTTGAAGAAGAATCGCATAAGTAATAAGCAAAAACAAGATGAATAAAAGAATGAGTTAATGTCTTTTATGTCCTTAAGTTGCTGCTAGAAATATGCTAAACTGTAACAGCATATAGCCATAGAAGGAATCCTACAGGCAGTTACTTTATGTTAACTTTAATGTTTCAAATTCAATGTATAGTCGGATATTCTTCCAAGAGATACATATAACTAACATTTGAATAGTGAATGTTACAAACTGAATCATATTTTTCAGGCATAGTCTGATTTGGCTGAAATTATCTTTAGAGCAATTACATCGTGAAATTTGTGAAATTTAGAATTCTTCCATTATTCAGACAACATGACAAAATCCTTAAAAACTGTCTTGGTCTAAGCTAGCCCCCCCAAAAATACCATATGATTCAATTATACAGGCATTTGTTCTGAACCTTTAAACAATTTCAAATATTTTTATGACAACTCAAGCTTCATCTAAAGCAGACATGGTACTAAGATATTGAGTTAGCAAAATCCATAAGATGGCCAGGACAACAGACTTCATCTCAAACAGTTCAGAACTCGAATATACAACTTATGAACAACCCAAATACAGTGATTAGACCAGTCCAGCTTGGTCAGCTAGTTTAGAATCACTTGCGCTCAACCCATAAACACAATCAATTTCTGCTAATAGATTAATCCACCATCACCTGAAAATGGCACTAAAATCATACCAAATGCAAATATGCTTCCGTATGTCCATGTGAAATGGAGCTTTGGCGAGATTTCTATATTACTGATAGGTCTCCAGCCTCTGTCAAAATAGTATGAAATACATAAGAGTTGGAGTATATTTTGAAATCTATGTATACATATAAATATAATGATGAGTGTTATATAGGCATCTGAGTATGAAATACATAAGAGTTGGAGTATATTTTGAAATCTATGTATACATATAAATATA
>SNQJ01S0151208.1:0-23118 GCA_010110895.2 Picea sitchensis
TTGTTCAACTTGGAAGTTTATTCTTCTATCATGTCATACATGTGGTATTTTGATCACCTTGGAGGTTTTTTCTCCTAGCATGTTCATTTAAGTAGTGTTATGTTCACCTTGGAGGCATTTTCTCTTGTAATGCCCCAATTTTGGATCCTTGATTATATGAATATATACATATGATATTTTATATTGGCGAGCCATTATGTTTTGACCAAAGTTCATGTGTGTGCATTTTTTGAGCCAAAGTTCCTGTGTGATATTAGGCTAGAGATGTTATATGCTAAAAGGTTTATTAGTCTAGAATTGTACATTGTAATAATTCTCAAATATATTAATAAAAATACATCATTTTTATAGACCAATTAGACGAGATATTATGGGAGGCTAGGAATCCATGAGAGGGAAAGGGGGATAAGGGATTAAAGAAAATGAGCTAATCTAAGCAGCTAATCCATGAATATAATATTATATTACTATGTCCCAAGTCATAATGCATATATTATTTCCTAAGTTCATAAGTATGGGGAAGAGTTCCCAAGTGGTGGAAAGGAACTGGGAAGGTGGCTACATGGGTTCCACATGGAAATTTTAATATGTGCATACATCATCTTCATTTACAATGGAAAATGTATCGTTCTAGATCATTCTAGATCAATATTGATCATTGCTTATTCATTATTGTGAACTCTAGTTGATTGTGATAATGGGGAGCCATTAAGACGCTATTACTTGAGGACCTTGAGGATTATAGGTGAATCATATGTGATTATTGGGAACAATTATCCTTGGGTTTCCTTGGGGAAGGCTAGAGACCTAGAGGGAGAATTATCTATGATAGATTTCCCTTGGTGTGAAGCCTGGAAGGTACCTATAGAATTCAAGAGAGAAGTTGGATCTCCTAGAGCCACAAATCTAAGACTCCCTATCCATCCTATGTTGGAGCCATAGAAGGGAAGTGTGATGTTTTGAGTTACGGCAGTGCAAAGAATGGGTTAACATACACTTCCTTGGGTTGTGTAGGTTGAGGGGGATGAGAGAATTTTGGTTGGAGTTGCTACTAGAGTTTGGTATCTTTCCCTAGCTTGAACCATGCACTGACTATGAGACCCTAGTTGACTTAGAGAGAGTCCATTTTCACTAGTGAAGTCATATCCCCAGCTTGCGGATCACTTTATATTGAGAGAACTAGAGAAAACGAGTTTATGAATAGCTCGAACGCTTTAGGTCGACATCTAGTTGGTGCCATTTACACAAGATAAGTGTTATGATTATGGTTTTATATGCTTAATGTTGTGTACATATTTTGTTTATGGTTTATATGTGTTTTTGTATGTTTATATTTTTGTTCTTGTTATGTTATACATTTCATATCATGTTAGTATGAATTATGGATTCATTATATGAAATAAGTATAGTACCAGGGTTACCTTAGTGAAGGAATTACACCGAGTAGGGTGACCAAGATGTGAAATCAAGGTATTAGAGAAGATTATATGGTTATAAAATTATTTAGGAAGGTTTTTATTGTATAATTAAATGTATAAAAGTTAAATTAAGAGAAATGTTAAAAGAATTGTTTAATTTTTATAATATGGTAAACCAAATTGGTAGTATTGTGGCTTAGATAATAATATAGGCATGTTACATTGTGGTATTAGAGCTAGAATTTGTGTCTAGGTTTGTTCCATCTCTAGGCATGTTCATTCTGTTGGCGTAATTTTGATCCAACTAGGGTCCTTCTCAGGTTACCAACAAAAGGTACCGAGTAGTCTAGAGCGTTGGCATTTTCATCTCCTCTGAAGAGAAGAAGTCTCACCTGAAGAATTGATGAGAAAAATAGATAGGGAAGGGAAAGGAAAAGACTTAGGAGGATTCACAAAACCTTCAAGATTCATCCTGATCTTGCATAATACATCTAACTAGAAAAAATATATGAACTCACATGTGAAAGAATTGGAACTACTTATGTTGCGAACAAGAATTTAAACACAAAGACATTATGTGGAACTCATGAACCATAAAGAAGTACTACAATGCATAAGTATAACACAAAAAGACACAACATATTTTGAAAATTTAGATCCCTCTTCATATTATCTCAATTCTTTCTTCATTTACAAACTTAGAGATACACAGTAGCGCTCTGTTACAGACTCTTGGCTCTGGACTCCTATCGCAGATCTCTAACTTCAAAAATGGTGTAAAAATTACATTACAGACTTAGGACCTCAAATCTCTACAATAGACAACAACTATGACATCAACCTAACCGTAAGGGAAAGATCAAACTGAATAGAATCACAATTCAAACGAACCGAACAATCAACAACAACAACCCTTTTACAATCATATTCAACCCTATATATAAGCTAGGTTGTGTCTTCTGTCTTGGTTTTCATGCTTTCTTGTTCAGTTGCAACCGCTTTTTCTTTCTTGGCATTACGTTGTCCTTTTTGCAATTGATTTATGTTGCTTCTCCTTGATTTGTTGTCCAGTTTCTTCTGAATCTTGTGCAACTCCTACTAAGCTAAAACTAGGACTGTATTCCTTCTTGCATGACTCCTTATCCAAAAAATAAGGGCCCAATAGGATTCAACCACAAGCCTTGACTCAGCCTCGAGTCAAGTACTCAACTCTTTCAAAACTTCCAGGAGCAACTGTCATTTTCCCTTGTCCTCCTTTTCATATTTCTTCTTCTCTTTTGTTTGTGCTTCCTTTTCTTTTGCCTCTTCAAATGAAGGGACCAACTCCGGGAACAAATCCAAGGCCTGCTTCCTCACACCTTGAAAACTTCCAATTTTATCCTACCACTTCCTGGGAAGGAGTGATGCCTCTGCTACGAAATGTTGGGTAACCTATGTAATACATCCCTTGGGCTTGGATGTGACCAACGAGTTCCACTCAGAATCTATTGTGGAATCAACTTTATGCATATGCATGTACATTGTCTGAATGATAGGACAAAATTCACGCAAATCCTTCTTTTCTACAGATTACGCCTCAAAGAGGGCGTTCAGTTCATTGTTCGCCTGCTGGATCTATTTGAACTTCTTTTGTTTCTCCAGCAGATCCATCATAGATGCAACCTCTTCATTCAACACCTAGATTCTAGTGTTCACATCCTCCAAGGTTTGGTTGCGTCTAGCGAGGATTCCCATCCAGTCGTTGACTTCCCTGAAAATCCTTGTTCACTCAGTTGTGCGCTTATGTAGTGCTTCTCAGGCATTGTTTCCTTCTAGAACTACCTTTTCCATATGTTCCTATAGCTTCCAAGGTTGTTGCTCTACTTCTTGTTGAGTCTTACGCAACTGCACTTCCATATGCTCAGCGCGAGTGGCCAGTTGTGTCCATGCTCCTTGGAGTATCTTAATCTGATGCTCTGGCTCTCCTGCATCCCTGGATTTGGGAAGTTGGGGTGTGACCTTTCGAATCTATGGCTAGGCTTCAACAAGCCTTTCCTACACTCTTTCCAGTCTGCAGTCGACCTGGATTGTTGCATGTGCTTCTTGTGTCTTGCATGCTTGCACAAGGAGAGATTCCTCCCTTGCATGCTTGGAAGACCTCTCGTCTTGATGGAGACACTGCTCTAGTTTATTAGTAGATTCTCTCATCATTTCAACCAAGTGTGTCGCTATCCAATGTGCAAGGTCATCTAATGAAGGGGTTGCGTCTCTAGGTGCTCTAGTCTAGAGTGGAAGTCCATTGGTTGTTGAATTCTCTAAGAGAGTCTCTACCTCCTCCTCTGTTGATGGTCCTGGTGTAAGCCTCAACCTTATCACTAAGGGAAAGAGTGTCAGAACTTATGTTTTGGCCAGGCAGAGTTGTAGCAACTCTATGCACTACTAAGGGTTCTGGAGAACCAACTCCATCTGTTCTTGAACGGATGTTGCGCTCTGCCCAGAAGTTGACTCGGGTTCCTTATGAACCTCTGGTATCTCCTCTACTTTTCTTACATAAACTCCTTACATTTCACTTCTATGGCCACCCTCAACCTTGGTCGTTGAGGGGATGTTCTCGGTACTTTGATATTGTGGCTCCTCCACAGTTCAGGTGTCCTTTTCTGGCACAAAAGGCACAATATGTTTGTCCTGGGTGTTTGGGTTCAGACCAGTCAGCTGCAGGCTTTACTTTGGTACTTTGGGGTTTGGAATAGAAACTTTTGGTCTTAGCTAAGACAACTCCTAGGTTGTTTCTGGGAGTTCTCACTCTTCTTTCTTTGGGGGATCGAGCTGCATCTGCTCTAGATCTATGGTTTGGGGTGGATTGGTGGTTTCTGGGGTTGGCGATTAGGGTTGTGGTGGTGATGGAGGGTGTTCGATGATGATGGTGGATGGAAGGGTGTCAGGCACATGTTCTTCCTGAATATCGATGACGGGGGTTTCTCTGACCTTTGAGAAAGTGCGGCAGACAAAAGATGAAATGGGTTGGGGGTTTAAGAATTTACTTGACGAGACCCTAGTTATGAGCTTCTTCGTCATTGGTTTTGTGATGAACGCAACACTCAGGATCTTGTTGACATCCTCACATGTCAACACGGATTTATATGGTAGATTCGGGAAGACTGACAACGTTCTTTTCTTGCACTCCAATGGTTGTGTCTCATCTTCCTCCTCAAACTATGAATGTGCCTGAGCTTCCTTCTCCTGGGCCTATAGTCCTGATATGGATCCTACACCTGCTTATTTTCCTTTCTTCTTCAGTAGTTATGCAGGAAAGATATAGTGCATCCCCGACTTGCGCGGGTTTCATTTAACTCCTGGCCATGACATTAGCTCATTGTCGAAGGCCTCCTTGTCCAGGTAGAATGACAACATCCTCGAATAGAATTCTTCCCTGTTAACATGCCTCAGCCATATAAAAGTATGATGTCAGTTCATGATGAAAGCAATGTTCCTCGGGTTGCAGTTGAGGAGATCTTACGGAATGCGCAACCTCTACGTTGCGTCGATCAGTGCATTGTACCACTTGGAGAACACTGATTTTTTGAAGGTTGTGTTCTCTAATTCTGCCCTGGTGTGCCATGGCTCAAACATCTTTTCCATGTGCCCCTTGTCCTCTAGAACCAACGATCTTCCAATGGGTGGCGTTCACTTGAACATTGCAAACACCACCAATAGGTAGTTGTATTTTAAGGTCACTCCCTTTTGTCATGCTTCCTCACAAGCCATGAGCAGTTCCTCCAATAGGTAACTACACTAGTTGAATACAGTGCCATTGGCGCAGAAGTTAGCCACTGACAATGCATCTAGCGTGCATTCTCCCTTGTAGTATCACATCATAAAATTGTTGGCTATGATGTAGCAACTATTCCTAACTATCTTTGGTAGTATGGGGTCAATGTTCGATGTGAAACACCCCCTTTGCGTGTGGAACATTTCATAGAGGTTCGGTTGACCTTTCTTTTTTCCATGCTTACTGGGACCCTAGAATCCCTTCGACACATCCTCGCCTTCGAGAGATAGTCCAATGAGCTGATGTATGTCCTTGGCGTGGATTGGATACCTCCTATCCAGCCGAAGTCTTCTATCGTGCAACCTATTGATCAGGAACTTGGTGCACCATGCAACTTCACCAGTGGTACCGAACACTGGTAAGTCTCTAAGGTTCATGATGGTTGACTTGAATATGTTGATGAATTCAGGCTTGGGCACGAACTACATGCCTCCCAACTCATTTGGAGCGATAGTCCAAAATACATATATGTTCATCTGGGGGAACAAGACTTGGTCTGTTAAGTCGAGGTCAAGGAGCTTGACCTGTTGTACCTTCCCCTTTAGATCACCTAAAGCCTCGACTCGAGAGTCACACGACTCATCTAGTACTATGTATTTGGACATGGTGCTTCATCTTCCTGTAGTTCTCAACAATGTGAGATCTGAGTTATAAACAAAGTCTACGGAGAACCAAGGATTGGGGATTACGGGTTTCACAACTACACAGGATTGCTCGCTCTACAGAGTTCAGAAATTGCTAAATTATTGAAAACAATGCGCTCTATGATGAGTTCTCGGAGCCTTATACTCGGGCTTAGCTGGCGAGTTTAGCAATCACTATTTTTCATCATGACCCTATGGATGCAACTTGGATCTGAGTTGTCTGACGGGGTGGGTTAACGAGGTAAATCCTATTGGGAAATTCTGGCATTTACTATGCAAGTTGGATAGGGACATGGCCGATTTCATACCTTTCTATTTGACGGGTTGGAATCCCAACGCGAATACCGATGGAATATTTATGTATCATGACTTTATGGCTGAACTGAATTCAGACGGGGTACCATAATAGAAATAAAGGCTTTGACTGGACTGGTTGCGTATGGCACATGGACTGAAATTGCATTTGGATTCGTTCTCCCTTCAACTACAATGGGGTCCCCATCATATTAATGACCGTCATAAATGATTTATTGCCTTCTTTGATCCTTCATTGATGAGTAAGCAATTCTACAACAAACAACACTTAAGCAAAAAAATGAACTACGTGTCATAAAACTGCGCACATCAACTTTATTAACCGAATTTACAAAAAAATCATAAAACTCAAATATAAATATTATACATGCTTCTTCAGAATAAAGAAACAGTCCTTTTAGTTGTGTTCTGATACATATAGGGTTTTAGGCGAGCGTCATTCACCCATCCTGGTCACAACATACCATCAAGTTGCACAAGTCTGACTGGTCCTGAGGGTTGGTTCTTCACAACTATAAATGGTCCCAACCAATGCATGCGAAAACTTCCTAGGATGATTCTGGTACTGACTGTCATAGAGTAGAACCTTGTCTCCTTGGACAAATAATTTATCAATAATGTGTCGATCATGCCAAGCTTTTTTCATTTCTTTTTCAACCAATTGATGGAATTCTGCTAAAAACATGATCTCCTCGATTTCTTGTAACTCCATAAGTATTTTTGCAATTGATTCCTCCTCCAAGATATGTTTGATCTGTGCAATGTACAAACTTGGAGTGATGAATTATGCAGGCACCACTGCCTCTTTCCCATAAACTAGCTCGAATGGCATGTACCTGTGGAGTTTTTTTGTGTTTGTCCTATAATCCCATAGTACTACTAGAACTCTGTCATCCCAACCTTCCCGATTTGCGCAACAGACCTTTGTAAACCCTCTCTCCAGAATCTTGTTGAATGCTTCCACTGTTCCATTGGCCTACGCGTGGTAGGGGATGATTTTGTGATGTTGGATCAGGAACTCTCTTGTAATATTTTCTATTGTGTTACTAATGAAATGAGCTCCTTGATCACTGGTTAGGCTCCCAGGACATCCAAATCGAGTGATAATATTCTCAAATATGAACCTAGCAGCAGTATCGGTCGAACAATCCTGAACAATTGTTTCCTCAACCCAATGTGTAAGGTTGTCATTTGTGGTAATAATGTACCTAGACTTTGAATGCTTATCTGTGGGGTTGATCGGTCCAATGAAGTCCACTGCCCACTTCTCAAATGCATGTAGAGCTCGAACTAGTTGAAGTGTCAATTCATCTCGCCGTGATGACTTACCCACTCTTTGGCAAACATCACATGATCTAGCATATACCTTTGCATCCTTAAATAGCGTTGCCCACCAGAGTCCAGCTTGGAGAAATTTTTGCGTAGTGGCCTTTCCCCTTACATGACCTCCCGCAAATCCGTTCTGGCACTCCCATAATATATGTTTCCTTTCATGATCCAAGACACATCTTCTGAGGATACTATCTAGTCCCAATTTATACAAATGTCTTGTGATCAACTGGTAATCTACTTCTCTAACAACCATATGGCATTTCTGGGTTGTAGTACATGTTTCTGAGAAGGCCCCTGTTCTTAAGAAGACTGCTATGTCCCCCAGTTAGTTTGGTATGGCCTCAACACGGAACAAGTGTGCGTCTGGGAGATGATCGTCAACTTCTCTGCCACTTTACCCTGACTCTAATCTAGACAGGTGATTAGGTGTTACGTTGCATCTTCCAGGCTTAATAACTAATTCAAAAGAAAATTATTGAAATAGTAGCAACCATCTGCAAATTCTCCCTTCTAACATAGGTTTGTTAACTAGATATTTCAATGCAGAGTGATCAATAAAGAACTTGAAATGAGAACCTAACAAATAATGTCTAAATTTCTTCAAAGCATAAATCATCGCTAAACCCTCCCTTTCTATCATTGTGTAGTTGCACTCAACTTGAGACAAATTCCTGCTCACAAAGTAGATAGGATGATCCATGGCCCTGATATCCTTAGTGCCTTTCTTACTTTGGATAA
The DNA here is from genome assembly GCA_010110895.2 of Picea sitchensis. Lineage (NCBI taxonomy): Eukaryota > Viridiplantae > Streptophyta > Pinopsida > Pinales > Pinaceae > Picea > Picea sitchensis. The sequence continues at coordinate 8,256 of SNQJ01S0151208.1, forward strand.
CTATTGAGCTGACCCGTTCTGCTTCTTCCACTGTAAAAATAAGTCTAGCTTCCAACATCTTGTCTATCTCCTTCTTAACCTTCTCTTTTACCCTAGGGTTAAGGTGGTATGGTCTATGCCTCACAGGCTTGGATCCTGGTTTCAATTTTATTTTCATTTATCCCATGACTCCTATGATTCCCTTTAACTTTGAAAAGGTTTTTGGGAACAGATCCTCATATTTCTGCAACAAACTCTGTATTTCTTGACTAGTTTTCTCATCTCGGTAGTCTCCTACCATATCTATCTTAGGTTGTTTTGTGGTCCCTATATTGACTTTGTGCAACTTTGATGGGTGATTATAAGAGCTATTAGTCTGACTGGGTATGGTGTTTTGGATTTCTCTATTCCCTTCTGTCTCTTTAATGGCTAGGTTTCTCAATTCCTCTAAGTCATCTAGGATTTCTGAATCCCTGCTAATATTATAACATTCTATAGGCTTCTTGGGTGAGGGTTAGTGAAGATTAGCCTAAAGTTCTCAGCTATGTTTTGGACATACTACTAGTTTTGAGTTCTGATTACTATCATCTATAAAAAGAAATTCTTTAATCTTTTGCAGGACTACTTCAAGCTCAGGGTACTTACTTGTAAACGAGAAGTCCTTGCAAAAATGAGCTTCCAACATTTTCCAGTCATTGGTCTATCTTCTGGTTTCCTCATGTATGAACCAAGCTTTCAGGATTGGTCCTAAGGAGTGTGGAAATATATAAACCCAGAAGCAAGAGGGTATCTCCACAACTTTCCACTGTGTCACACACTGTTCAATATGTGCTCTAGGATCAAATTCTCCTCTGAACAATTACGCAACTTGGAAATTTGTCTTCATCTCTGATTCCAGTTGCTCCTTATTATGAAACCTATACTTGATATCTTGCTTCACATTGTCCCAATTTTTGAGTAAGTATTTATGATTGGCCCACCATCTGGCAGGGGTGTCTTAGAGGGATAAATCTAGTACTGAGATCCTTTGATCCTCTACTACCTTTTCTTCCATGTTGAGCAGAAAAATATCAATTCCTGAGGTTCCATCATATACTGGGTGTTCTTTGATTTCGGCCCCAACCAATCTGGTTGCTCTGATATTTTCAAATCTCCTTGAAAAAATTTCATACGAACCTTGCTTCCAACTGTCAAAATCCAATTATGAATCTTCGTCTACTCACTGTATACTCCTCCAACTTACCGATCCATCAACAATAGGATTTATGTAATCGTCTCTTGTTCCTGATGTTATAGTGTAAAACCAATCCAAGTATTCTCCCTCCATATTATTGTCTGTTGGCTCTATATATTTGGGCCCCACATATGGATCCAAGGGTTGAAGTACCTTTAATCCATCAGCCTCAGAGGTCATGGTGTCTTTCTTTAATTCAATTACTGCATAGTTGTCATAGGTCCAATCGATGACAAGTAGTGCAGGGTAGGGGTCCTTATCCCCCATGATTTCAATCACTTCAAAGTTAGCTATGGTCTTTACTCCCGTAACATCTATTTCCATAGTTTCTAGTCTTCCTATTGGGAAAATACAATACTGGTTGGCCATTCTTAACTGGATTGGGGAATATGTCATCCTAGGTTTTCCTAAGAATTCCCAAGTCTTTTTAGGCATAATATTCACATCGGATCCTAGATCCAACATGACATCCTTTATATCAAATTTGTCTATCTGGGCTACTAGTATGAATTCTTTTCCAGTTTGTACTTTTCTTCTCTGCACTCTCTGAGTACTATTCTCAGATAGATTATTCATTATTCTTGCTTCTATGGGTTCTTCATCCTCTAAAAATAGGTATAGTGCATTGCGCAACTTCTTTGTTAATTGGTCGTTCCCGAGAATGTCAGAGAATATTTCAAACCAAAGGTCTACTACATTTTTAGGTTGCTCAAGTTGTCTCGGTGTGACTGCAGGGTTTCTGGGTGCAAGGGGTGAAGCAGGGACTTGCACAATCTTAGGGAAAACAATAGGATGTGGGGGTTTCTCTTTCATATCAGGGCTAGGGATATTATGAAATAGTTCTATGGAATTTTTAAAGAACAACTTAGAGGGTCATACCTGTCTTCTTTAGGTGTTTCTTTATGGATTTGAGGTAAAGTGTCAACATCAACTCCTCTCTTTGCTCCTCCTCAAGTAACGATATTAAGGTTGGGTAATTCCCTTACTAACTCTCTTGATTTCTGAACTGATGGGGTTAGTTACTCGTTGACTTAGCCAATCTTCCCATTTTGCAATTAGTTTTGGGAAGTCTTATGTTGCGTGCCCATTGGTTCTATAATGAGAGCACCATGGTCACCTCGGATGACGATAGTCTCTAGCCATGTGGCCTTGCTCATCACAGTTATAACATATTCTTCGCCCTCTTCCCCCATTTCTTCCTCCTCTGAAGTCTCCTTTGGCTCCACCTCCTCGACCTCTTCCCAGTCCCTGAGGGTTTTCATTCACCCTAAATGTTGTTTGGTCCAACCTGTCTGCAAGTGCATCCAACGCTCTACATTGATTGGTAGTATGTGTGGTAGATGCACATAACTCATATTGTATTGTATTTGGTATTGTCGAATATTTCTTCATAATAGGGCACTGTCTTGGCCAATGCCCATGGATTCGACAAATTCCACAATACTCAACTACTGGTGTTGCTTGGCTCCCTTGATATGGGGTGGGGTTATGGAATGGTAAGTTTGCAGACACTTGCGCAACTCCTCCCGTGGGTCCTAGTGAGGATCCCATCGGATTCTGAGGAGGTCCCATTCACCTCATTCCTATAAATTTGTTCGCCAAATTTCCTTTTGTATAACATTCGATGCACTAGACTTGCGATCCTCCTGGTCTAAGTATTGTTAGTTCTTGAATCTTTTATGTAAGCGCTGATATTTTACCTTGTAGTTGTGCCAAATTCACATCTGCTGGGGGACTGTTCACTCTCAGGCTCCCAGGGTATCCCTCCATGGCTTCAATATTCATTGATTGTTCCAAGATGTCTGTCAAAGTGGCTCTCTGTTGTTTCATTAGCAGAATTTGAGTTAGAGATAACAGTCCCTAAATGTACCATTCCCTTTGATGTTCCTCGTGCATTGGATGTGTTAACCTCCCTATAGCATATTTAAACTTCTGGTTGTATTCCCAGACTGATTCACCTTCCCTTTGTTGAATCTTGCGCAACTCAGACATAGCTTGTTGTTATGACTGAGGTAGCTTAAACTTTGTTATAATCCTTGTCCGTACCTGGCTAAGTATGAACACTCGACCTTCCATTCCTAGCACTCATGCTTCAATAATATTCATATACCACTTGAGAGCGCGACCTCTCAAGGTAGTTTAGAACTCAACCAACTTATTCACATCCGGAGTCCCTCTGGATCTCTAGATTGCCTTGCACAAGAACCAGTTCTGCTCAACATCTTCATCTCCCTTACCTTAGAATTATGGGTATTCGGAAATAGAACCTCCCACGTGACCAGACATTGTTTATCTTGGTGTTCTTATCAAAATGAAACCTAACGGTCATGCTTGTGATCTACCAGGGGATCCCAATATCCTCCTTGTACTCGTACTTCTTGGTTGTGACTGACTAACTAATTGTACTGGAACAAAACTAGCATGAGAAGGTAGTATCGAACTTACCACTTATATATAAGGAACTTGGGGTATGGGTGATTCGCGGTTGGCGCCACTGGCTTCGGGGCAGTTTTCTTTGATATGGGGGGTCTCATTTTCTTCCACTAGAGTGGTCTCTTCAGCCAAATTCCTGATATTTCCTGTCATCGGGGATGAATCTTCTCTTTTTTCTTCAAGATTCATGTCGAATTCCTCCTCTCTTACGTCTTCACCGTCTCCTTCTTGTCCACCCTCCTGGGGACTTATTTCTCTCTGTTCTTTTCTCTCACTTAATATTTGACTGGCCAGTCTTTTCTGTCTTCTCATCTTCTACAACTCTTCCCTCTATCTTTCTACTACTTCTCCCATTTTGACTTCTTTCCAGAACTTCTCGGACTGTATTTCTACTTTATTGATCTTTCTGCACCACCACTCCTCAACTATGGCGTCTCTTTTAAAATCTCTCTCATATANATTTGTCAAAGAACCCTTCCACTCTCTCATGCCATGACTCTACCCTAGCCTTTCCCTACCCTAAGTGAGGGTTTTTACGCTGCCATATCAGTCGAGGACATAGTCAACATCCCCTCTTCCATCAAGAAAAATTCAATCCACATGGGGATTTATCTCATCAGTCTTCCCCTTGCATGTTTCTTGAAATTTTCCTCTGCTAGTGAAAAATATTTGTGGTTCTCATCTGCAAACTCAATAATGTATCCTTATAACGTGGTATTGACCCATAAATCGATCACTCTCATGACTAGATGATCCAGTCGATGAAGTGATGCAATAATTTTTGTGTCCCGAGAACAAGTCCTCTTGACTTGTTCTTGGAAATCTGGAGCTTCTTGGAGCCTATTTATCTAGTGGAAAATTTCTTCTGGGAACTTAACCTAGAATATATCATATTGGTTGCTCAGTCTTTCTGAGTAAAAGAATGCCTCACGAGTATCTTTTATGGATTTTCCCCTCATCTTCGCTTCTTTCCATATGAAGGCGTCACAATTTTTTTCCCACCATTGGTCAATATTAGATCTGTGAATCCATGGAAGCATCCTTCCTACAGGTTCCCTTTTGATGCAGGTCCTGACAACGGAACCATTTTTTTGGCACAAGTTTCATCAAACCAGGGTCCTTCTCAGGCTACCAACAAAAGGTACTGAGTAGTCTAGAGAGTTGGCCTTTTCATCTCCTCTCAAGAGAAGAATTCTAACCCAAAGTGTTGTTGAGACAAATATATAGGGAAGGGAAAGGAAAATACTTAGGAGGATTCACAAAACCTTCAAGATTCATCCTGATCTTGCATAATACATCTAACTAAAGAATAGATATGAACTCACATGTGTAAGAATTGGAACTACTTGTGTTTCAAACAAGAATTTAAACACAAGGACATTATGTGGAACTCATGAACCATAAATAAGTACTGTAATGCATAATTATAATACAGAAAGACACAACATATTTTGAAAATTTATATCCCTCTTCATATTATCTTCAATTCTTTCTTAATTTACAAACTCAAAGACACACAATAGCGCTCTGTTACAGACTCTTGGCTCTGGACTCATGTCGCAGAGCTCTAACTCCCAAAATTATGTACAAATTACATTATAGATTCGGAACCTGACTTCTCTACAACAGACAACAACTATGACATCAACCTAACTTTAAGGGAAAGATCGAACTGAACACAATCACAATTCGTCTAAACTGAAAAATCAATAACAACAACCCTTTTACAATCATATTCGACCCTATATATAAGCTAGGTTGTTTCTTTTGTCTTAGTTTGCATGCTTTCTTATTCTATTGCAACCAATTTTTCTTTGTTGGCATTGCACTATCCTTTTCGCAATTGATTTATGTTACTTCTCCTTTCTCTATTGTCCAACTTCTTCTAAAGCCTGCACAACTCCCACTAAGCCAAAAAAGAAGGGCCAAACACATTCACGTGGTTTTTTCTTCATATTGGAGGTTTTTTCTCCTAGAATTTTCATTCATGTGGTGGTTTGTTTATATTGGAGGTTTTCTCTCCTAGGATGTTCATTCATGTGGTGGTTTTCTCAGCTTAAGGGTTTGTTCTCCCAACATTTTTAGTCATGTGGTTGTTTATTCACCTTGGAGGCTAGTTATCTTGATATGGTACACATATGGTTGTTTGGTCACCTTGAAGGTGTTTTATCCAATATTTTAAATGTATGATGGTTTTTTCACCATGGATTTTTGTTCTTTGGGGGTTTTTTCACTATCAAACATTTTTTCATAGTGGGGATTTTCTCACCAATTTGACATATTCACCATTAATAGAGATGATAGTTGTTTTAAAACATAGTAAGTTTGGAACATAATGTAAATTGTTAGTTAGAAAACAAGGGGAGGATGTAACACCCCTCATGTGCCCTATTTATTTTAATTTTGTGGAAATTTACTAATTATTATATTTGTATGCATTTGTTGGAATTATTATTTGAATCAATTGGATTAATATGATTAATGTATATAATGTTACTATCACCTTACTTTAGATCCCACGCTGACCTAAGTTAGATGTTGGGAGTAACCCAAATATCATTGTGATGTAGTTGTGTTATTTGAATACTAATAAATGAGTTGTAGATCTACATTTCTTGGGACCTACACTAACCTAGGTGGAACTTTTTCCCAAGGGAAAGGACTCATTCTTAATTAGGATGGCCAACCTAATCCTGGTTCCTAGAAAGACTTGAAAATCGAAAAGTGACTTGAAATGCTTCCTAAAGTAATCCAGGGTAAAATATACTAGGGGGTTTGAGTTGCGTTTTAGCTTTTATCTATTGTTTTGGCACTTGTATTACTAATTATAAACCTAATTGTTTCCCCATGTACATTCTAGTGGGGGGAATGGGACGAAAAATAAATGTTCTTGGGAGGGAGTTATTATATTTTGACATATTAGAAAAAGATATGTCTTCCTTACGTGAAGGGGTTGGTTTCTTATGGATGATTGGGAATTACTACCTTGAGAAAAAAAATGATTGTGAATTAGAGGGATTAGTTTGATAACTACTCTAGCATAGTCTATGTTGGTAGATGAGGCTAATATGTACCTAACCAACCAAGGGTATTAATGCTCATAGAATTTGGAAATTGATTTACATAAAATCTAGGAGCCTCTTCATAAAAATATGGTTGATCAATTGGATGCATAATCCTTGATATTATCTATTGGTTTGATTCAGTTACCTTGTCAAGTACTCAATTTTCCTATCCTATTCCTCATTGATATTGAACCATATTCAAGGGGAACACCTAGTTCAGGTGGTTGCATCGGTTGGGTGTAAAATTGACCCTTGGGTGCAATTTCCCCCTTGTCAACTTCCCCTTTCTTGACTACTAGTTTGAACTACTGGTTAGTCATAGANATTGTTAGTTAGAAAACAAGGGGAGGATGTAACACCCCTCATGTGCCCTATTTATTTTAATTTTGTGGAAATTTACTAATTATTATATTTGTATGCATTTGTTGGAATTATTATTTGAATCAATTGGATTAATATGATTAATGTATATAATGTTACTATCACCTTACTTTAGATCCCACGCTGACCTAAGTTAGATGTTGGGAGTAACCCAAATATCATTGTGATGTAGTTGTGTTATTTGAATACTAATAAATGAGTTGTAGATCTACATTTCTTGGGACCTACACTAACCTAGGTGGAACTTTTTCCCAAGGGAAAGGACTCATTCTTAATTAGGATGGCCAACCTAATCCTGGTTCCTAGAAAGACTTGAAAATCGAAAAGTGACTTGAAATGCTTCCTAAAGTAATCCAGGGTAAAATATACTAGGGGGTTTGAGTTGCGTTTTAGCTTTTATCTATTGTTTTGGCACTTGTATTACTAATTATAAACCTAATTGTTTCCCCATGTACATTCTAGTGGGGGGAATGGGACGAAAAATAAATGTTCTTGGGAGGGAGTTATTATATTTTGACATATTAGAAAAAGATATGTCTTCCTTACGTGAAGGGGTTGGTTTCTTATGGATGATTGGGAATTACTACCTTGAGAAAAAAAATGATTGTGAATTAGAGGGATTAGTTTGATAACTACTCTAGCATAGTCTATGTTGGTAGATGAGGCTAATATGTACCTAACCAACCAAGGGTATTAATGCTCATAGAATTTGGAAATTGATTTACATAAAATCTAGGAGCCTCTTCATAAAAATATGGTTGATCAATTGGATGCATAATCCTTGATATTATCTATTGGTTTGATTCAGTTACCTTGTCAAGTACTCAATTTTCCTATCCTATTCCTCATTGATATTGAACCATATTCAAGGGGAACACCTAGTTCAGGTGGTTGCATCGGTTGGGTGTAAAATTGACCCTTGGGTGCAATTTCCCCCTTGTCAACTTCCCCTTTCTTGACTACTAGTTTGAACTACTGGTTAGTCATAGACAAGGTGAAGGACTGTAGGTACCTAATGTTCCCTACTTATAATTTTGTTCATTGATTATTTATATAATTACTTATAAATGGTTGATCTTATAGATTACTTATATATGATTGAGTTTAGATATCCTAGCAGGTAACACCCTCCCAACCAGTTTATGTCGGGATAGGGCTATTGAAAATATATTGCATGTGATAGACTCACCTTACGACAATAGGTATACTTGTGTAAATGTGTTGAACTTGCACAAAATATATCTAGCTAAACAATAATACACACATTTGCAGAGAGAATTGGAGAAGGAAGAAAAAGGAGAGAAAGAATGGAAGAATTCTCATTATTTGTATTCCACACTCAAAGAGTGAATAATGCACAATATATATAGGATACATGAGTAACTAATGAGCCATAGTGGTAGCCTAGATTGATCTGGACACACTCCAGCAGTTACAAGAGTAAACTGCCACCTAGTCTAGTCTCTTAAGCAGTTACGAGAGTGAACTACCACCTAGCTGAGTTAACTATCCAACTAGTATTTAGTTAAGTGATTGAACAAAGAGTAGTGAGTTGGTGATGATACCAATGTTGCATGGTGACAAAACCAATGTAACATCTAAACTCAACTCAACTAGTCAAAATGAAGTGTCAACTGAAAGAGAATATTCTCCAGGTGGAATATTCTCCCCTAAAATATAGGAGACTGGATAATGACTAATTATGACCAATAAACAAGGAATAACCTTAGAAAAAATAAATCCTAGCTGTGTTTGAAGTAACTCCAACACCCCCCCTAAACATTACTATGGTGAAAATAAAAAATGGGTCCCGGCTACGAGGCCATGTTAGGTACCCAAATACAAAATATACACTGAACTAAATGAGGAAAGAGGAAAAACCTCATGGGAACAGAAACCTCCCCTCAAATTACAATGCATAAAATAAAAAATGATAAGGAACAAAAGGCAGTTGCTAAGTAACCATGTCCTTCACTTCGAGAAGACCTCGCAACTGTGGAAGTTTGTGCTCTTTGAAGATTTTGTTGAAGATGTAGATGTCTACACAGATCTGATGAAGTATATGAATCATTGATATTTCCACACATATCCACTTTATCTTCTTGTAATGAATAATATCCAAATAAATTTTGGATGAAATTTTGAAAACCGTATAGCCGTTTCCAGAAAAATGCTGAAATTTTGTTGATTTTGAAACGATCATAACTTCACTTTCCAAACTCCGTTTCGAACGATTTTTTTTTTGAAATTGGATATTTTCCTGAGAGGAATTCAAATATCCAATTAGTTTCTACAAATAGTGCTCATAAAATATCATAATGGAGTTTGATGTGCGCGGCTCCCTTTTTAAGTCCCGAGATGCATGCATGGTGCATGAAAAAGTGTCTGCATGCGACTCCTGAGATGCATGTCATATATCTTCCACATGAATTTCAGAAAACAAATCTGAAATGGAGTAGACATCATCTTCAATTAATGAAATACAAATTTATGTAGATACTTGTGTAGAAGGCTCTTCAAACTAAGATGATTTATCTTCCAGTGGCTTTTCTACATTCTCTATCTTGTCAACATTTTGCATGAATTCTTCCTTATTCCAAAATAGAACGTCCAATCTACTCCATAAATCATTCGGAGTGAATTCTTGTGAGTCATCATATAGTTGATGGAGAATTTCGGGAGAAATAAAATAGAGGATACATCTTATGGCCATATCTTGTCTATTGAGAAAATCGTTTTTCTCATCGACAAAATTAGGCTCTACTTCCATTGCCATGGTTATTTGGTGTAAGACTTTGCATCTTAGCAGAAGAAAAAATTTCAGCTTCCATTCCAAATAGTTGTGAGGTGTGAGAAGTATTTCTGGCGAATAATTCATCTTTTTGTTGTCTTCAATCTTTTGTACCTGCAAAAATAATTTGTTTTAGCTTTTGCTTAGCAGCTTGTCGGCTCTGATAGCATGTAAATGTGTTGAACCTGCACATAATAGATCTATCTAGAAAATACCACACACATTTGTAGAGAGATTGAGAAAGAAGAAGCAAGAGAGAAAGAATGGAAGAATTCTCATTAGCCGTATTCCACACTCAAAGAGTGAATAATTTACAATATATATAGGATACCTGGACCACTTCTTTATTAACAAAAATATTTATCCATTGAGCCACAAGAAAGAGTTATGTTATTTATGCAGAAACAACAATATTTAGTCAAAGAAAACTAGTGAATTAGGAGAACTTTGGAGGCCATTTTCGGAGCCTATACTCAGCCTTTTTCAGTGCCGTCAGTTGCATTAGATTTCTGAGGTCCAACAAATAGTGAGATCATTATTAAGTCCATTTGATGTACTTTTGATGTACTTTTAAAGCATTGAAGAACTAATAAAGAAGCCTCCCCCACTTAGACAAAGGCCTGGAGATGTAGGCAATTTTTTGTCGAACTCCGTTATCACATTGGTGTTTATGGTTTGTTGTTTCTTCATGTTTATTTCCATATCTGTATATTTCTTTATGACTACCATGTTTCATTCATAATTCTTCCTCTTTCTTCAGTTTCATAATTGGTGAATTAACACATGCTAAATAACTCAACCATTGTCATATAAAAGATATTTTCGAATTAGGGTCGAACCAGAAGTGGTTGAGGGGCCGACAAGATCCATAAATGCGTCATTCATAGAAGTGCATAGATTTTATTGTACACAACCGCACGTTTTTCACATTATGCGTGTTGAGGGTTGTGTTGTCCCATGCATTGTGCGTGTGCTTCCTTTAGTGAATCTATGCATTTCAATTTTTTACCTAATTGTATAGTTTTTTTTCGTTTTGAATGCATTTTGGTGTTGTAAGTGGACTAATTGTTGGTGGCATTGATGTGTTTCTTTAACCATTTGCATGCAATGTTGTGGATGATTTTTCAGTGATAACATATGCCCCATGATGTGTGAGGTTAGGAGCATATGTATAGCTGAAATACATCAATTTTTGTTTTGCTGAGAGCTCCATTGTAATGAAGAGTGAAGAGAGTAACTACAAGGGAGATCGCCGGAGGGAGAGGGAAAATTGTGGGACCCAAACCTTTCTCTAGGGAGAAGAAATAAAATCTATGTACAAACAAGGCAGGCATGCCCCATGCTCGTGTCATGAAACCAAAATGTGAGACTGTAACTGAAGATATATGTTGGTGTAGATAACTGCAGCGCCCTCGGGGGCGGTTGATAATGGCATATGACAGTTCTGAATGGTGAACAAAATCTGAAGTGAGACAAGGACAACTATAAGAATTGTTGATGACTCGTAGGCATTGATGGACTAACGAATTTAGAGGTCCTCAGCTGGTATGAAACAACTACAATAGTCACATAGTAAGACCCACCATAACATGAGAGTTTTTTGAATTTGAATGTTATGGGGGTAAACAAAATCAAAGAGAAATTATGATTCTCTCTTTGTCATTTGAGACTCCTCATTATAAAGGTAATGAGAGTCAAGATACTATCACCTTTCTAGAAACTATGCTGATGTTGACAGGAAGGGAGAAACAACTCCAATATGAAAAGGGTTTCATGAAAACCACTAAGATGGTATCAGTACAGATGGGTAACATGAACGAAGTTAAGATTTTGGGAGACTCGAGGCTGCCCTTGGTTGGATAATTTTGAAGCCTTCTTGGCAACAACTGTAAAACTCGATCTAGTGTCAGGGGGACGAGTAGATATGAGGTTGAACTGTGCCAGAGGCTAACAAAGTGGAAACACTCAAAGATCATGGGTATGTGGACTTGGGATACTCGGGGTTCATGAATGATGTCGGTATGAAAAAGAGAGTGGATTCCCCAACCAAGGGAAACATGGGTTGCATTTCCAGGAAAAAATAAGGCCATCAAGGGTGACGACGAAAACATCTAAGTACATGCAGGAAACAAAGGATTTTTACAATTACCAAAGAAATAAATAATAATTTGGTTTGAGTATACAGATACACAAAAAGGTGCCCCAGTGAAAGATGGCTTGGTCTGTTAAGGTGCAAGTTTGTGAAAGAGAACTGGTGGAGGGTGGGGACCCCATTGGTAGGTTTTTGTTTTAGGTAAATGGATGGAGGACTATCTGCAGATGGGAAAACTAATGGTGGATGAGATGGAGGGCTAATGAGACCGCATAGGTGCAATTAATAGAACCGAGATGATATGACATGGGAGTCCATTGGGAAAGTTAGTAAGATGATGAGAAGAAGTATGGGGTTCATTCTCGGAAGTACATAAGACTATAGGGACTCCCATCCCTAAGGGGGTGAAATTAGCATGAGTGTCAAGTTGCCAAGGGGAACTATGACTGGGAAAAATCATGTGGGGGAAAGTGCTACTAGGTGACAGTACCCAAATGAGACAAAGGTAAAGGTACTGCAGAGCCAGATGTAATGAACCTAAAGGTAAATTTGAGAGGGTAAGACTAGGATATGCAATTGATTTATAGAGGGAATAATTACATGCCAGTGTTGAACATATACCTGAAGGGGATGAAATATTGTGGAACAAGTAACTGCACATAGTAAAAAAAAATACTCGACTTGAAAAATATTTGATGATAAATAACATATAGCATCTATTTGATAAAATCAAACATGAGCATGCGTACCTGAATGTGATGCGAGAAAAATGACCCTCAGGGGCCAAGTGTAGATGATGGCCCAGGGAATGTGAATGTGTAGATGGTGGGACCAAGATCCCATAGTTGAGAACATATCAAAAAAAGGGGGCTCTGGGCTCCTGGAACAAAGTATGGAAGTTGGGAAAAAGGGGCTATAGATGGTTGGTGGGCCCACAATCCCACCTCATTTGTACATGTCACTGTAGTTGAATTGACGAGATTTGGATATTGAGGGAGTGTGAGGCTACCGATCCGGTAGTGGCAAGAGACAGTTTAGTGGTCCTATCCTACTACATGGTGTGAATTTCCTATTTGTAGATAGGGTTTGTATGGAGGGTCGTACACGGTATTTTTAGGGTAGGTCCCCACCAGTGTGCAAGAAAAGGAGGAATACCCGTGCACATGTGTGCGGGTATAATTCATTTTCTAGCGCCTAATGTGCGATTGTTCTTGACATAGACATGCATATGAGTGCGAGAAGTGGGCAGATAGGCGCACAAGAGATGTGCACCTATATGATTGACAACTGCACACTCATGCATGGTTGTTTCTCTTACAGCTGCGCAGTAGTGCACAACTATGCAAAGAATAGGTGCGCACATGTGCGCACCTTTCTGGGTGAAAGCTGTGCACTATGGGAAAGGCTAGGGGTTGTAATTTTTGATATTTTTTTATGTTTTTTGATGGATTATGAGGTTGACCAAGTGTTTTTGTCTAGATATAGGTGATCAATAGACTCCTATAGAACGATGTCGGTGCACTGGAGAGAGAATGACTGGGATCGTCTACAGGAGGTTGTAACAACCCTGATTAAATAATTAATTGTCATAGTTAAATAATTGTTTAAAGTATATTAAGTTTAATTAATTAATTAATTAATTGTCCTGAATTATTAATTGTTTAATGTATGTTGATTAATTAATTAATTAACTCATTAAATATTTGGTTAATAAATTTTAATTTATTAAATAAAAACTTAACATATCGAATGATTGAACCATTAAGGAGAATCGGATGAGGTGGTTGGCATTAAATAGAGGGATAAGGTAGTTGTCATTGAATGGAGGGATAAGGTGGGTGAGTCTTAATGAAAGGAAGAAGGCGGTGAATGGAGGGGGGGGAGCATTATTTTCATAGGGGAGACTGTATTGGGCATTTTTTTTTCCACTTCTGGGAGATTGGGAGACTGTATTACTGGTTTTTGGATGGAGAAGCTTGTTGTAGGACTGAGATAGGGGACACCTTTTGCTGGGATTTTTGGGCTCGGGGGATAGGAATCCTTACAGAATCTGGGAGCTAGGGATCCAGAGAGGCTTTGTTCCTAGCTATCTAGGTGGTTAGATGGTTTTGGGGAGTGCATCAAGCAGAGCATTAGGTAGATTTGCAGAACAACGATAGCATCAATTATAGGTATGTATTTTCATTTTTTTGTTGTGTTATATAATTTATTATGATCTGCTCATAAACTTTAATGAAGATGAATGGTTATATGTTGGTTATGAAATTGTGAAGATGTAGGATAGCATTTCTCTAATTTAATTTAATTTTTTATAAGGCTCTATAGGAAGATATCTTACACATGGTATCAGAGCCCTGGTTTAAAAACTTGGACCAGGGCCTACCCACCTACCCAATTTAGGAAAGGAACTGTTGCCACCCAAAAATTTAAACAACCCTAAATAATCTGTATAGGGTAAATATATATATTGAAAGCAACCTAGGGGCCCTGAAACCCTTAATTAGATATAAATCTAGGTCAAGCTCCAACTCCAGCCCCACCTAACCTGCAATCCAAGACACAATTATTTTTGGTTATATATAAATAGATCTATATACATATAAACAATATGCACATTGAAAATGAAACAGTATAATATTATACAATTGGAAAATGTTAAATCAATTTTAACAGTTGCTTGAAATAAATCAATTTTAACACTTTCTTTTAACACGTTGAATATATATATATATATATCAATTTTTCCCATGATTTTCTAAACAGATAACTATATGTGAATAAACAAAAATATATATATAAGAAAATGGTATAAATGTCACCTGAATAAAAAACAATATAGGTATTTACAGTATATACAGTATATAATATATATATATATATATATATAT